>JAKTZW010000464.1:0-20972 GCA_030579015.1 Zhuliangozyma blackwelliae | reverse complement strand
TCCCTGCTCTTGGATGGGTCACACCCGTTAAAGTACTTGTCCAAATACTCTTGGTCAACAATGCGCCCCTCGGCATCCAACACTGGAACCGGTAGAGGCTCAAACTCCATGAGGTCGGCCGCGTTGGGGTCTACTGGTTTCTTTGTGATCCCGCTGATTACGGGAACCACAGTGGCGCAGGAAAGCTTTTCATAAATCGTGCTTGCGGCGGTGCTTTTCCTCTTGGGTGTGCTGCCACCACGCGACTCGGCTGGGGTGCTCCGTAAACTCTTTGAGGTCGTTTGCAGAAACATTTCGTCATCCTGTTGAAAAATACTCTTGACGCGACCAACAACATCTTCCGACTTGCTCGGTCTTCCTGCTCGCTCTCGACGAGGCTTGTTGGGAGGTCTACCCTTTTTGGGGGGTTTCTTTTCAAAGTTTTCCTCCAAAAAAACGTCGTCATCCTCAACATCATCGTCCTCTGCCTCTTCCAATTCGTCATCCTCGTCTATGTCCACATCTTCCACAATGTCGGCATCACCACGATACTCATCCTCGTCATCATCATCTTCTTCTTCTTCTTCCATCTCTGAATCAACCTTTTCCTTCTCAGTCAAGTCAATCTCCAACTCAACGTCACTCCCATAATTCACTTGGTCAACATCCTCGTCAACACGTTCTCCCCTCAGCTCCTTAATAATCTTCTCCGCCAACTTGACACCCTGTCGGTCCAAGTAGTCCTCTGAATCGCTGTACTCCTCCATCAACCGCGAGTACAAGCTCCGGTTCGCCCTCTTTCTCGCCGATTGGTCCAAATCTCGTATCGACCGCTTTTCTGGAGACGCGAGGCCGGCACGCCCATTGGGGGTTTTCACGGGAGATAGCCTAATCTGCGGGGACTTAAATGTTATTAGCTCAATCCTGGGTTTCTTGGGCGACCGGAACGGCGAATTCGTTGGGCTTTCTGGTCCAATCATGTTGTATGAGTCAGTCCTGGTTAAACAGAATGAAATCAAATGAAAATGAAAATGAACATGAAAACAGTCTTGATGAATGAAAAAAAAAAAAACTGTGCTTTGGCATCAACTGGATCATCTCATCACATTCAACACACACACCCCAGATGTTGACCTTCTGCCCCAACTGCTCCAACATGCTACTTATATCTCCCGGTGATGATGGCGCCAACCGGTTCTACTGTCCCACATGTCCGTATGAGTTCAAAATAGGGGCGCTACAAATGTTTGAAAGAAAGAAATTGGAACGTAAAGAGGTTGATGACGTTTTGGGCGGCGAGGGTACCTGGGACAATGTGGACCAAACTGCAGCACAGTGTGCAGTAGATACCTGCGGTGGCGATAAGGCATACTTTTTCCAGCTACAAATCAGGTCTGCCGATGAGCCAATGACTACGTTTTACAAATGCGTAAAGTGCGGTCATCGCTGGAAAGAAAATTAGAGTGCTACGTGTGTTTTGTGTGTGTGTGTTGTGTTGTGTTGTGTGTTGTGTTGTGTGTTGTGTTGTGTTGTGTTGTGTTGTGTTGTGTTGTGTGCATTTACTTGTTCACGGATCTGAGCCTAAAGCTATTCCAGTTGCGCCGGTCGGTTGTCAAACTTTCTGTGACTTTCTCGATACGACGAGTGTTTAACAATGGCGAGAGAAACGCCTCGTTGTGTGAGTGAAAAGGCAATGACTGCTCAAGGACGTGGCTAGAGTGTATATAGTCGCCACGGCTGCCGCTTTCTGCAGATGACTCCTGGATAGCATGTTCTCCAATAGACGAATCGTTATGGCAATTGCTCGAATCGTCCTCTGGCTTTGTTAGCTTAAATACCTCATTGTCGCGTAGTTCTTGGTGGTGGTTTATCAAAGCCCGATACTTTTCCTCTCCCCTACCAGCAATAACAGATTGGAGCTGGAAATCTCGGCTCCACAGATAGGGGGCACTGATTGTGGGCTTTGGTATTGGCATTGGCGCCGTCGCCGTCTCCTTTGCCTTTGCTGCTAGCAGAATTTGGCCCCAGAACGGCTTTTCGTCCTTGGCTGCTCCTGCAGCAGCCATAGCTTCGTTGGTGAATTTGGATAGCAACCACGGGTCAACAGCACAAACTGGCCGCTCAACAACATTTCTGGGGGCGTTCCCATAGTATTGGCCAGCTCTCGAGTCGTACTCGTGTATTTTCGACAGGCACAAGTCTCCAAAGACCCGCGCAATAGTGAACCCATTGAGCCACGTCAGCCTTGACTCCGTGCACGGATACACCAGCATCGGCTTAAAGAGTGCAACCAAACTTCTCAGCTCCTCGTACGACGAGTGTCTCGAAAACATCAACAAAACCCGCATCGGCAAAAGTTCCTCCCCGCCCTTTGGTAGTAGCCACTTTTGCTCGTGGTAGGTGTACACCTTGTGACCCCCAGGTGTTTTGTCAACCAACGAGAGCTCGTTGCTGTCTATGCTCGCTAGTCTTTTGGGCATGCACCGAACGGCATAGTCCACAATAGAGGTTTTTATGGCATGCTTGATTGTCACCAACACCGGCGCGTTTCGGCTCGTGCTGCTGTCTCCGCCAACATTAAACACCGGACCATTGGCTCGTGCAGTAACCGGGGCGTAGACGTCGGCTGGGTCAGCCACCAAACTCTGCCGTTTGGCCACGCTGGGGTCGGTAACCAAACTGCCATCAAAGTAGTCAACAATCTGAAACCACGCCTCCTCTGATCCAGACACGGCATCCACAAACACAAATTGAACCTCGTCGTCCACAGGGTATAGCTTCAACGTCTCTATGGCGGCAAGGATACCCTCGCTGTTGGGCATGATTGAAATGTACGGCTCGCCGCGGTGGCAAAATGTGGTGTCGAGATACATACAGCTCAACGTCTTGAGGCCACTGGCGTACGGGAACAAGTACGGATTCCTTGCCAACGACGAGACCCACCACTGCTCCGCCCGCACGTCTCCCGTCACAAGCACTGCCCGCTCCCGCCCCACCACCGCTGCTGCTGCTCCTGCTTCTGCTTCTGTTCTTTCTGCTGCTGCTGCTGCTGCTTCGAATAGAAACATGCACGATCCGGGACAATGGTAGGAATTAATCATGGTAACAACCACCTCTTCTTCGGCACAGCGCACTTTAAACGGCGCATTGCACTCTCGTATGGTCAAAAACGAAACAATGTGGTTGTACTCTGGGAGCAACGCAAGCACCTCTTTGGTGACGCGAGTGCAATACACCCGACTGCAAAACGCCTGGTTGTGCAACCCTTGCAAATGATCGGTATGTGCATGTGTCAAGAAAAAGGCATCCGCTACAACATTGAACTTGTCGACGGCTATGCCGGGGAACTCATAGAGGCACCCATGGAAAGTGCTGCCCATGAAAGGCGGGAATGAATTATAGTGGTGAGGCGATTCTCTTTTGATGCAACGACATGCGGGTTACTTTTTGTTTTTTGTATCTTTGTTTCTTTATTTTTGTTTATTATTTCCTGGCATTAGATCAAAATTCCGTAGTACTCAACGCGGTTGTATTGCTGGGCTAGCTGCTCCCATTGGACAAGGAACCTGTCGGCAACGGGAAGCAAAAGCTTGCCACTCAAGCTGAGCTTGCTGACTCTTGCCAAGCTTTCAATGTATATGATCTTGGTATGGCACAATCCCAAAAACTTGAAGAGAAAAAGAATGTAGGCAATGGGGACGCTGGTGCCGGGGCCATTCAATAGCAATACTGACGGCCGGTGGCTATAGAGCTCTTTCGCCGACACAAGAAACGAATAGATTGTGGATGGCACCGACAGAAGGTACGACTGGCCAACGCGGCGGGCTCGTGGAACACACACAAAGCGGGGTGCGCTGGTTTTCTCGTGCTCTTCATACTGGCGGGCTTTGGACAACGACGATGCGTCGCCAGAGGAGCAGATCCATGTGCGGGACATTTGCGACAAGTTGAGTTTGCTGACAATCCTCATCATCTCGCCCGTGTGTCCGCCGGAGCCTAGAAAAATCGCCAAGTCGGAACCTTTTGGTAGGTCAACCAAGTGGTGTGTGTCGCCAACGGACCGGGGTAATCGCAACGCTGGTAGAATGTATAGGAGTCTGATTAGTGCTATGAGCAAGGGAATAGTCACGGCTGCGACTGCGACACATATGATCCTTTCTTGGTTCATCCCTATGGTGGAAGTGGTGTTGGTAATGGTGTTGATAATGGTGGTGTTGGTGTTGTTGTCTCTCTCTTTTTGCTAATCCCAAAAAAAAAAATCATTTCTTTCTATACGCAAAACTTTAGACTTCAAAGTCGTCCCTCATTGCCTCATACTTGGCACCAGTCTTTGTCCTTTTTGACATTGTCAGCGTTGGTTTCAGCAGCAGCAGCAGCAGCTTTGCCTTTTTCGTCTTTAGTTTCTCTCCCTCCGCCTTCTCCACAGCTCCAGCTGCTCTGTCTTTATCGGCCAACTGTTTCATCACCTTGACAACCACGAGACTGATTTGTCGGCTCTCCTCCTTTGTCTTTGCCAACGGCCGTTGCTTGCCAAAGCACACCCTCATGGGGTTGTTCTCAATAACCATTAGCCCGGCTGTTGCCTTGTTGCTGTTCAACCCATTAGCTTCAATGGCGGTGGCAAATGTCTCAGCAGCCTCGCGTGTTTCAAACAGGATAAAGCCGCATCTGCTGCCGTGGTTGAGGGTGATACTCTTTAGCTTGCCGCCCACACTGGTGCAATACTTTGTGAGCAAGTACTGCGGAAAGTCTGAGGGAAAGCCAAACACAAAAAACGTCGTCATTTCGGCATAGGTGGCGATATCCAACAGGTTGCCAAAGGGCAATTTCCTCGCCACCTTGGCCGCATCTGCCGCCGTCGGCACGTCTTTCTCCGAGCAATAGTTCTTTGCCGGCACCGGTAGGTTTGCATTGTCCATTTCAGCAAGTTTCAGGGCCAATTTCGCAAGCACGTCGTTGCGTTTCTCGTCGCTGGCGCCTTCGGCTTCAAACTTGCTCTCGAGTTTGTCAGCAATCACCGCCTTGGTCTCTCTGTTTTTCACCTCTTTTGCCACCGACAACGGCTCCAACCCCGCCATCCTCAATGCCGTGTCGCGGAGGTCGGTCGGTATGCCATACTTGATATCCATCAAGCACGATTGGCAGCAGTGTCTTGCCCTCGCGCATGTCGTGCATATGGTTGTTTTGTTGGATGATTTGCTTTTCCACCGGTAGACTGTAAATGGGCGGGTACATTGTTTGCACTCGGCGCCGTTATCCTGCTTGGTCATGCGGATATGTTTGCTGTCGCCTAGGCATCGTGTACATATGGAAAAGGACTCGCTGCTCATGGTTGGGTTGGGGAAGAGAAGGGAAGGGAAGGGCCGAAAAGAGGTTGGATTATTTTTCTGAGATGAGCGCAAAAAGATGAAAGAGTTGTGATGGGGGGGCAGAGATAAGATGGGGGAGGGGGGTAAAGAGTAGATGGAGTAGGACGGATTGACAAGAGCACAAGGTGTTCTTACAAGACGGGAAAGCATACCTCGACACCTATCACGACAAGATCTAGTCAAATGCTCCTGCTCGCCCCCCCGTTCTGGTTATACACCAAAGTTGCGACACAACACCATGACACAAGCCACAGCTTGTGCCATTCTCAAGTATATGTTCAAAGTCTACAGCTGGTCAATAGTTAGTAACAGTCCCATATTCAACTCTCCTTCTGATTGAGTTCCAAGTCAGTGTTAAAAAGCTCTGATATTTTGTGTTTCAACATGAGTTTTCAGGTGAAGAAATTCGTTGTTGTTTTAAAATATGGATTCATCATTAAAACTGAATCAGAAAGGTTTGGCTAGACGCTGTTGGTAAACATACATTCACTTTCTTCAGAAAGCTTCCACGGTCGATAAAGAAGACAAAGTGGTTGGTATCCAAACAAACAAAAAAAATGTGAAAAAAAAAATTTTTTTTTTTCCAGTTTCTATAAGCGTGTCTATAACAAAAGATTGAGAGGGGGGTTACCCGAATTTGCAAAAGTTTGGGGTTAGCTTCTCCTCCAAACGGTCAATGTCTATCCCAGCAACGGCGGCATTCAAAATGGTCTTGGCAATAAAGTCTTTGAGCATATAGTCTCGAGGAACATATTCAACCTGGTTGTGGTACTTTTCGCGAAAGTGTAGCACATACTGTATGTCTTTGTGCACCTTTTCGCAAAACGCTTTGAATTGTGGATGGCTCTTGTTGACTGGGAGGCGGGCAAGGCGTTTGGTATACTCCACCTCGTTCTTGTAAAAGTTTTCGCGCTCATACGAGTATGCGCTCAGTCCGTCGGCCTCGGCCAATACCTGGTCCAATGCTTTCGTGTCAAGGGTGTTTCGAACGAGCATTTGCGTGACAATGTCGTCGTAGTACTCGCGGTCGATAACCTGTTGAGCCATTGCGGGAAACAACTGGGTGAGGTAGAGAGAATCCACCTCGTCATCGACTCCCAACACTCTGGCCAAACAACTAGCAGCCTGTTGGCGAATCTCCACGTCATCGTCAAACAAGCCATTTTCAAACAAGCGCGCAACACAGTGCGAGTAGATATAGCCAGATTGCTGGCCCGCGTGGTTGGCAATATAGGTGGTGATGGCGTCAAAGTGGTTCTGCCTCGTTTGGAGCTCAACGCCGTCCACAGTCGTCAACTGGTCCACAAACGCAACTGCACTGGCGTGGTCATTGTCGTCAACAAAGCACGCCCATGCCTTGAGCGCCGCCTCTCGAACATTGATGTTTTTGTGGGACAACTGGGGTATGAGCTCAGCAGCATTGTGGGATGGGCTCTTTTTCATTCTTGAGTACACTTCCAATGCCTGCGCCTTGGTGTAGTTGACGTCTCTCGTGGCAATGAAATGCAACACAGCCTTTGAAACGTCGAGGTTTGGGTGCTGCGCAAGGTGGTCGAGGACACTAACGTGTAGATTGTCATACTGAGAGCTCAACACAAGTACAATGTGCTCGCACACTTGTGTGTCTGTGTCAAACTGCTTCAACAAGAACCGCGAAAGGGTTTCCAAAAACAACTGCTTGGCACCATCGAGCGTGTCTCCCCTTAGCAAGCTTTGAAATCGGGACTGCAACTTGCCCACATCTTCGGCCTTGCAGCAACCCACCTTGTCCAACACATTGATGAACGCATTTGCCACAATGAACGACTCGTGGCAAACCGCCCATCGCTCAACGTCCAAACCCACATCCAATTTGTCGGCTCTGGCTCCTGCTCCGGCTCCTGCTCTCGCTCCTGCTCCCGCTCCGGCCCCCGCTCCCGCCAACATGCAAAACATCACTCCGTGCAACGTGTTGTTGTCGGTCTCCTTGCTCAACGCCCCCTCGACAAAGTCGTGTAGCTCCTCGGGGGACAAAATCAGCGCCACCACTTTCCCAGCCATCTCTCGCACTTTCCACCTCTTGCTTCCCAACAAACCCTTCACCGCTTGCGCCAACTCGGTGGAGCATGTGTGTGCAAACTGCAACTCCTCCAATATAATTAGAATGGGGTAAATCACATCGTCGCTGGCACTTTTCAAGTACTCAACAAACGTTTCCTCCACTTTTTTGAAGCGGGCAAAGAACCGCTTTGCAGCCACCCGCGTGCTGCCAAAAATCTTTCTCTTGAGCGCGCCAAACAACATGAATGCGCAGTTGCGGATCGACCAGTTGGACGAACTAATGTGGGAAAGCGCAAGGAGGAGGCCGGTTTCGATAAACGCCGAGCTTTCGACAGTCAACAAGCTCTCGGTAAACAACTGTCGAAGCGTGTTGAACGCATGCACCTGGGTGATATCCTTGCTCGATTGCGAGTTGTCGTCGTACGGGGCGGTGGCAATCTCGAAAAGCCGGGCAAAGACGTGGTGGATGATGTCGCGGTGCTTGTTGGTGGCAACAACCGCGGGTATGATGAGCATGATACCGCCCGATCTCCGTGTAATGTACTGCTCCTTTGACTGCATGTAGTCCAACTCGCAATCAACAAACTGCTGTACAATCTCGGCATTGTTGTGCAGCGGAATCAGCTGTGCCACTTTCACGAGGAGCGGGTACAGGGCATTTATCGCGGCTCTAAACGTTATACGCTTCAATTGGTCAACGACAACATCGACGCAATCCATAGCCCGTGTTGTCACATCTAGGCAGCCGCTTTCCAAGCACACAACCATCAAATCGTTGGCTGCTTGTAGCGTTTTCCACGCATAGTTGAGCTTGAGCTTGTGTATGTTAAACTCTTCTTCGCTGTCATAAGCCACTCCCTCTCGGCTCAACTCGATGGTCATTGAGCGCGACACCCTAACTGCTTCGTCGAGTAGTGCTTCGTAGTCCCAGTTGCTGTTGCTGTTGCTGTTGCTGTTGCTGTTGCTGTTGCTGTTGCTGTTGCTGTTGCTGTTGCTGTTGCTGTTGCTGTTGCTGTTGCTGTTGCTGTTGCTGTTGCTGTTGCTGTTGCTGTTCTGATTCTGTTTCTGTTTCTGTTTCGACACTATCGACTCCAATGCTCTCAACACGCCATGCACGCGCACGTTTGGCGTCTGGAGCATTTGCAACAACCGCGCCACGACACTTTCTGATTGCTGGCGGCCAAAGCATGTGCCCAAAAACGTGAGGGCAACGGCGGCGCCTTCGCTTTCTCTGCCAGCTAGTCTGGTGACAATGGCAAACGCCTTGTCCAGAAGCACCTCTACTTGCGTAAAGTGCGTCTCCAAGTCCGGGCATTTTTCCAAAAGTGCCAAACTTGCCTCCCGGATGGCCTTGTAGTTTGAAAACAAACACGCCGCCAACAACTTTACCGTGCGCTCGTTGAACGCATTGTTGTATGTTTCCTGCAACTGCTCGAGAAGGACAATGGCCCCCATTTTCTGGGGGTAGTTGCTCTCGCTTTCCAAATGGCGGGTTAGAAGGAGTAGCAATTCGGCAACAAAGCGTTGGGCAACCAGCTGGGCTTCAAGGCCAAACTTTCCCGACACATTTTCAAGCAACTTTTGCGTCAAAAAGTTTTTAAACGGACGCAAGAACCGGTCCTGGTGGCTGGCGTCATTGAGGTGGATCTCAAGCACGTGGTTGCTTTTGAGCACGTCAAACATGTACTGGGTAAGCGGCTCCTTGTTTCCGCCAAACAACAAGTTCAACGAGTCCATGCGGATCTGCTGGTCCGCGCTCACAAGACACCGAGTCAAGACGTCTTTGTCAACGGTTTCAATGGGACCCATAAGCTTATTCTTTAACCCCATGCTGAGCAACGCCACCGTTATCTGCAAGTCAGACTTGTAGTCTGCCACCAATAGCGGGAAGCTTTTGCGGTCGATTGCCACCAAGCCGGGGAGTAGATGGGTGACAATGTTCAATCTGAGCCCCGGCTCGCCGTTCAACCCACGAGACACCACGTCTCTCCAAGACTTGTACCACTCATTGGTGTCCTTCCCAAACTTGTGCTCCCACAAGTCGCCGTAAAAGACCACCAACGTTTTGCTGATGGCGTTGGATGTCTCGTTGTCAAACTTGGGAATGCTCTCGCGGGGGTAGTTGGGGTACTGGCTCGAAAAGTATAGCTTGTCCTCCATCTTTTTTAGCAAAAGCTCCAACAAGATCCACGAGTTTTTCGACAATGGCTGCTGCATCAAGTTGGCCACCCATACCTTGAGATCAACGTTGCCGAATAAAAACAACTTTTGGATAAGCAACGTCAACGACTTGAGCAAGGGCGCGAGCGAGGTGTTCATATATGTCAAGCTGTAGTCAAATATGCTGTCCACCTCATCAAGCTCCTTTCTAAAACTGTGTAGCCGAAGCAAACAAATGGCCAACGTGTCGTTGTAGAGGACCCTATAGGCGTCATCGCCCTGTTTCTGGTCCAATTGTGCAATCAACTGAGAGTAGCTGCTGACGACAAAGTCTTTGCCAGCGCCCTTGTTCTCTATTAGTTCCCGCTTTATCTGCTTGATCTCAGACGTAGAAAGAACCATTGGGTATGTGGTACGGGCACCTCTTGTTGCTGCTGCTGCTGCTGCTGTTGCTGTTGATGCTGCTGCTGTTGCTGTTGATGCTGCTGCTGATGCTGCTGCTAAAGAAATTTTTTTCAGTGTCGAAAACATAGTGTCGCAAAACCCAGTAGAAATGTCTCAGACACTCCTCTTGGGGAGCGACACCCAATACGGGCACAACACACAGACAAAGGTGCTCATAACCTTCTCTTTTCAGGCCAGGGCTCTCAAACTGCCCAACACACTTTCCTTCTGTCGTTGTCATCGCCCTCGCCCTCCCCCCTCGCCGCTCTACCCTGTTCTCCTCTCGTGTGTGTGAAGATGAATCTCTGGTCCAACTCGTAACGCACCGCACCGGAGAAGGAAACAAACAAAAAAAAAAAAAAAAAAAAAAAAACACATGGATAACATCCACTTGGCTTCCACTTGTTAATCCCTTGCCACAACCAATACCCACAGAAACGCTTCCACGCTCCACGCTTTGCTTACGTTTTTGCTATATCCGTTGCCTCGCCCCTTATTTGCTATTTCATCTTTTTTCCCCCTCATCCCCATTATGAATATATCCAAGTTCTCCACCATAAAGGCCAAGCCCTCTATCAAGGTGCCCAAGTCGTACCTGTGGGTGTATGCCATGTACTATAACCACTTTCCCTTTGTTATGCTAACGGAGAGAGAGAGGATCTTGTTGCACACGTTTCTTCTTTTCTTTGTTTGTTTTATTGCTTACGGGGTATACCATTACTTGCCGGCCAATATCTTGTTCTCGCTAAAGAGAGGGTACTATTATTTGTTTGGGGCTGACGAGAACCCGTTGTCGATGCTACAGGGATAGAGAGGACATCGCTGGAGGGTGGGGTGTTTTACAATGTGTTGTACCCTGCCGGGTTCTTGCCTACCGCTAGGACCCCGCCTTCCCACACTAGGTTACCCCCCACTCCCCTACACCCCTTGCTTTTCTGGGGGGGTAACTGCTTTTGACACTTTTTATTGTTTCACCATTTGCTTGTGCCCTATTGTATAGTTTGTATGTATATGTGTATTCCCACAATGTGTGCCATATAATGTTTTCGGTCCCAAAAATTTCTTCTCTCCAATCAATACCCAACGCGTTGCAAATTCAAAAGGGACACCTCTCCCCCCCCCCCCACACACACGCATTGATTTTCTGTCCCAGATGTACAATACCCGACCAAATGCTCAGTTCAAACCACCCCGGTTGGTCAAGAAGGAAAATGCACCCGTGCCGAGCACAACGACCTTGGTGCAGCGTGACACCAATGTGACGCGTACACCTCAGCCCAGCAGCACGCTGAAAATGCCCCTCCCCATCAAGAGACCAGCTCCTGTACCGCCAAGGCCACTGGCACCAGTCGAGGCTCAGAAACGCCCGAGGCTGGAACCGCTGAGTACCGTTTCCGAAAGGTATTCTGTCCAGTGGAGGAAAAAGACGGCAAAAAAGAACAAGACGTGGGACGGTGACGGGACTGCTACAATCACTCACAGCGGTGGCGTGTACGAGCTCAGTTTAAAGAACGATAGCGGGAAGGTGATGGGGAGGAGGACGTTCAACGCCGTGCCGAGCCCCGACACGGTGCTTTCTGTTGGGGTGTATGAGATTGAACTTGACGAAAAGCTAGCGTCCGATGGCAGCGCCGCTGCTGACGCGCCAGAGGCTACAGCGACACCACCACCGTATTCTGCTGCTGCTGCTGCTACCACCACCACCACCACCACCACCGCCGCCGCCGCCGCTGCTGCCACCGCTGCTACTCCCCAATCCAACGTTATCAAAGGCGGCTTCAAGAAAGTTGCCCCGGCCAACTACACCGCGCCGGCGAGTTTTAGAAAGGGGTTGTATGAAGACTCGCCCCACGCGCTTGTCATGCCGTCTCCCGACCCCACTTTTGTTTCCGTGCGGATTGATCCCCATTTGGCCACCAAGCTCCGCCCGCACCAAGTAGAGGGGGTGACGTTCTTGTACGAGTGCTTGCTTGGGTTCCGCGGCTACCGCGGCAACGGGTGCTTGCTTGCGGACGAGATGGGGTTGGGCAAAACATTGATGACGATAACCACGATTTGGACATTGCTCAAGCAAAACCCGTTTCCCGAGCAAAGGAAGCCGCTTTTGCACAAGGTCTTGGTGGTGTGTCCCGTGACGTTGATCAACAACTGGAAGCAGGAGTTTGCCAAGTGGCTCGGCCCCAACAAGATCAACGTGTTGACGATGAACGGCTCCATCGACGAGAAGCAAGCGATCCTTAGCTTTGGCAAACTCAATGTGTACCAGGTCCTTGTGGTCAACTACGAAAAAGTAACAGCCCATTTCCAGGAATTGTCCTCCGTCAAGTTTGACTTGCTTGTTTGCGATGAGGGCCACCGGTTGAAAAACAGCGCCAACAAGGTGTTGAACGGCTTGGTGAAATTGGGCGTGCCGCGCAAAATAGTGTTGACGGGCACCCCGATCCAAAACTACTTGATTGAGTTCCACACATTGGTTTCTTTCTTGAACCCCGGGGTGCTACCTGACCTCAAGGAGTTTCAGAGAAAGTTTGTCAACCCTATAACTCGCGCCAGGGACGTCAACTGCTTTGACCCGGAGGTGAAGAAGCAGGGCGAGGAGATCTCGCTGCAGTTGATTGCATTGACGCAAAAGTTTATCTTGCGCAGAACCCAGGCGATTTTGGCAAACTACCTCACCACAAAAACGGACGTGTTGTTGTTTGTTCCTCCCACCGAGTTGCAAATCGAGCTCTTTCGGCACGTCTTGAGCTTGAAAAACTTTAACCAGCTAAACTCGGGGTCCCAGTCGTTCACGTTGATCAACTTGTTTAAAAAGATTTGCAACTCGCCGTCGTTGCTTGAAACCGACGAGTTCTTCAAAGGCATCTCCAGCAGTGGCGGCGGCGGCGGCGAGTTTAGAAACTTGGCCACGACATCGGGCAAAATTGGCATTTTAGTGCCGTTGCTTCTTGAAATTGGTACTCTAGGCGAAAAGACGGTTTTAATCTCAAACTATACAAAGACTTTGGACTTGCTCGAAAATGTGTTGCTAAAGTTGAGCATCTCCTTCTCGAGACTAGACGGGTCTACGCCAAACAATATGCGAGGCAAACTAGTGAACCAGTTCAACAAGTCCGACATTCAGGTGTTTTTGCTCTCCTCCAAGTCGGGTGGCATGGGTATAAACCTCGTGGGTGCTTCGCGCCTTATTTTGTTTGACAATGATTGGAACCCATCGACGGATTTGCAGTCCATGTCCCGAATCCACCGGGACGGCCAGTTGAGGCCGTGCTTCATCTATCGTATCTTCACCGCTGGGTGTATCGACGAAAAGATCTTTCAGCGCCAGTTGATGAAGAACAAGTTGAGCGACAAGTTTCTCGACAATGATGCCGCCTCCAAGTCGGACGTGTTTGACTATAACGATTTGAAAAACTTGTTTGAGGTGAGCCAGACTCGCTCCAACACGCACGATTTGTTGGAGTGCAGGTGTAACGGCGATGGGTCGGCATTGGCATTGGAAGATGACAATGGCAATGATGGTAAAGCTTCCCCCATCAAGCATGGGTCCTGGATGTCGGCAGCAGAGTTGAAGGACCTTGTTGGCGACAATGAGGACGCTTTGAAGAAATCGGCAGTAAAGTTTGCCTTGAATGACTACCACCACCACGACCCCCACATAAATCGGAACCTTGAATTTGACCCCGTGTTGCACAAGATTGTCAACAACAAGTCATACACTAAGCCACCAATCACATTCATTATGCTGAAAGTATCCAACCCGAGAAACAAAGGAACTAATGAGGATGACAAAGAAACCAGTTAGAAACTGGGTCTTCTCTTGTATATATATATAGACATCTATACACCCGCTTTACGTAGTCTGGCCTCGGCAGCCCGTGCCCGCTGTTCTCTCAACAACCTCATCTTTTGCTGATCGCTCAATCCACTCAAATCGTCAACCTTGGGGCCGAGCTGGTTGACAGAGGACAATCGCGGCTTTTTCAACTCCAACTCGGTCTTTCTTGCCAACTCTTGCTGGATCAATTTCTGCTTCTCGGACTTGATCTGCTCGGCCTTTGCCGTTTCTTCGGCGTCGAGCTCGTCTTTTGATTTCGGCGGGCCAACTTTTGCCGCCTCCCAGTCGCAGTACGCCTCGCCAAGCTTGTGTCTCGCTATTTGAAACATCTTGCCAGTCTCGTGGTCCGAAACCTCCGCCGCGGTGCGCCCAGCGGCATTCACCACTCCAGGAGCCGCCTTGAGGTTAACGAGCAAGACCTGGACCATATGGCCTAGTCCGTTGGACGCGGCGTAATGCAACAATGTCGGCGTGTGCGAAAACCGATCCGTTGGCTGGAGCTCAAAGGTATTCACATCAATGTTGTTTTGCTTGATAAAGCTTATAACCTTTGGCGCCTTTTGCTTCTTCAACAACCCCACCAACTCGGCCGTGGCCTCTTCCTTTTTAATCTGTTCAATGGGTTTTTCCACCTTTTCCACTTTCCGGTCGGGCGTTGCCTCCTTTGCCACCTTTTTGGTTACTGCTTTGGGGATGTCCACCGTCTTGAGATACATCAACTCGACCCATGCACGCTTCAACTCAGAGGTGGTGGCTCTTTTCGTGGGGAACGGAAAACTTCTCACCCGCTCGTCGTTGCTCTGAATTACGGCTCCTTCGTGTCCCACCAAGATTTTCCTGGCGGACGGCCCGTTGGCGCGGATAAATATGGAGTCGCATTCAGCTAAATGGGTCTTCCACTCGCCCAACAACCCCCTCACTTCCTGGACCAACGCCTGTTCGTTGTACCTTCTAATGGTCGATCCCGCCGAGTTGGCCTTCCCCCTGGCATTGTCGCTCGTGCTCTGTGCCCCGCCCTGTTTCCGCCGCGTGGTGTACCGGTGAAACGTTTTGGACACCACAATGTTCACCGCTTGTTCCTGGAGCGACGCTTGCTTAGTAACGGCATTGCCGCGGGTGTTTTTGGCCGTATGGGAAACAATGGCGCCGGCGAAATGGCCCCCGCCAATCATAAACAAAGCAGACTTGCCAGTCTTTCTCTCCGATACCTGGCGCAAACCAAGTAGCGGGTCCTTCTTCAACTGGGCGCTTGAAAGGACCGCCCGGTATACTCCGATCGCCTTGTCTGCGGGCACGAGCGGCGACTTGAAGAGGATAAATGGCGATTTGGTATTGAGAAAACTCACCGTTGATTCGTCATCCTCGTCCTCGTCCTTGTCGCGGGTTGACAATTTCTGCATCAAGCTTTGTAGTTTCTGTTCTTGTTCAGCTGTATTGTACTGAGAAGCCAGCCGGGTATCTAGCCGGGTATCCGCCTCTAGTTTCACCTCTGTCTCCAGCTCTGTCTCCGTCTCCATCTCCAGCTCCGACTCCGAGCCTGACAAACTTTCTATCGATTCCTTCTCTAGCAACTCGTCAAACTCCTCCTCGGTAACCGGTGGCAACTCTCTTAGTGCCCGCTTGAGGTTGTATCGGTGGAGATCAGACTTGTAGTAATCTGGATGATGACTCACCTTTTTTGCCACTTTTTGTTCTGGTTCTGGTTCTTGTTCTGGCACTGAGTCAATTGACACTGTTTGCAATGTCTTTGAGTCAAAGTATAGAAGCTCCAACGAGCTCAACACTGTCTCGGGTAATCCATACACATATAGGTCCTTCGATGTCATAGCACAAGTTGGTGAGTCAGTATGAATTTTTTTGTTTTTGTTTTTTTTGGTTTTGTTTTTGCCTTTTGCTTTTTGCCGTTTGCTTCGCTTTGTTGTGTTTCCTTTCAGATTTTGCCACCAATTCTTGTACATACACATACATACATACATACATATACATGCCCTACTTGGACCCGTACTCGTGGCACTTTTGCAAAAAGTATTCAATCTGCTTGGGGTCCATATACGGGTGTGTGCCGTGCCCAAAGTTGATGATGTAGTTTTGCTTGCCGCCGCCGAATCCGGCAATCATCTTCTTAACCTTTTGGTCAATCACCTCGCGCGACCCGTACATCACCCCGGGGTCCAAGTTGCCCTGCAAGGTGATTCTCCTGCCATTCACCACCTTTACAGCGTCTTGTGGGCGGTACAACCAGTCAAGCGACACGGTGTCGTAGCCGGCATTGCACAAATCGTCCAAGGCGTACCACGCACCCTTGGCAAAAACCGTCAACGGGATGCTTTCCTCCACGCCCAACTCCTTCAACCTCTTTGGCAATTTCTCGGCAATCTGCTTCAAGTATGGCAACGAAAACTCGTTGAATTCGTCGGGGCCAAGCTCCAGGGCCCATGACTCAAACACCTGCAACATCTGGGCGCCAGCGACAACTTGTTGCGCCAAAAACTCGACACAGGCGTCGCACGTGGCTTGCAAGAGCTGGTGGGCCGCCTCAGTGTACTCATAGATCCATTGCTTGGCAAACCTAAACATCTTGGACCCCTGGCCCTCGGTCATGTACACGAGCAACGTCCATGGAGCCCCGACAAAGCCCAACAACGGCACCCGGCCATTCAATTTTGTTCTCGTGAGCGTGATGGCCTTGTACGCCCAGTCGAGCTTCTGCTTCACGTCGGGCTTCAAGTCGATCCGGGAAAAGTCCTTTGGGCTCCTCAACGGGTCCACAAACACGGGGCCTTTACCTTCAACCATGTTGATTTCAAACCCCATGGCTTGGGGAATCACCAAAATGTCGCTGAAAATGATGGCCGCGTCAATCAACCCGTCGAAATGGTCAATGGGCTGTATGGTGATGGCCGACGCTGTCTCGGCATCCTGGCACGATTGGAAAAAGTCCTTCTCGCCCTTGACTTCGTGGTACTCGGGCAAATACCGGCCTGCTTGGCGCTGAAGGCTTTGTTAGTACGAGTGAATATGCATGCCCAAGGAGGTGTGGGTCGAGGGGGGAGGGGGGGGAGGAAGCACATACCATAATCCAGATGGGAGGTCTTTCGACCTTTTCTCCTCTGGCGGCCCTAAGGATCAAGTCGTTCTTTAACGGGGCAAACTCTGGCATGGTTGGTGGATTGGAAAATGGCCGTATGTAAAGTTGCTGAAAAATATATATATATGTATATATTAGCACAGGGAAGAAGAAGAAGAAAAAAAAAAAAAAAAATGGACTCGGCTTTTGAATATTCTATCACGTGACAAGGTTGCTCTCTGGGGGACATGGCTTGTCAAAAATACAGAAAATACAGAAAAAAAAACGCCCCGTGTTGTAGAAAGAAGCAACACACAGCCATTGACTACTTTGGGTAATGACAACTGAAGAGGGAGAAGTGCAGCCGGTGCAAGGCCATGAGCATGATCATGAGCATGAGCTAGAGCAAGAGCAGGTTGCCCCATCTCAACAATTGGCATCCAATGGCAACCGTGAAGCTGTGGCTCGCCCCAAGTCCAAGCAAAAGCAACATCCCAAACAAAAGAGCAACCAGCCCAATGTTTTCGTGCGCGGGATTAGAGCCGTGTTTGGATACAGAAAGACATCGTTGTCGTTTCTTGTTGTCTTGACCACTATCCTCACCATTGGATTATCATACATTGACAACAGCTTGGAATACACCGTTGGTCTTCCAACCGACCCCTTGGAGAAGGAGACTTTGAGCTCGGCGTGGTTGGACTTGCAGAATATCGCCCGCCACCAGCACACGTACGGCTCAGTTGCCAACGATAAGGTGCACGACTACTTGCAAACCAGGATTGTCCAGCTCAGCAGGGCGGGCAAGTCCCTGTACATTGAGTTTGACAACGACTTGAATGGCACCAACAGACAGTTGTTTTGGACACGTGATGGACCCAGAACCGTGTCGTACTACGAAAGCAACAACTTGTTGGCGCGAATCAATGGCACCGACCCCGCATTGCCGGCGTTGTTGCTCAGTGCCCACTACGACTCTGTGCCCTCTTCCTTTGGCGTCACCGACGACGGGATGGGCATTGCTAGCTTGTTGGGCGTGTTGGAGTACTATGCCAAGTCCAGAAAGCAGCCCAAGCGTACAATTGTGTTTAACTTTAACAACAATGAGGAGTTTGGGTTGTATGGTGCAACGGCGTTTTTGGCCCACCCGTGGTTCAAGCAGGTGGGCTACTTTTTGAATTTGGAAGGAACTGGCGCTGGAGGCAAGGCCATCTTATTTAGGAGCACCGACTATGGCATCGCCAAGCACTTTGGTAAAGTGCGGTACCCCTATGCCACGTCTGTTTTCCAGCAAGGGTTCAACAATCATTTGATCCACAGCGAGACAGACTACAAGGTCTACAAGGAAAAGGGAAACATTAGGGGGTTGGACTTGGCATTCTACAAGCCTAGGGATATCTACCACACTGCCGAGGATAATATCAAAAACATTGATATCAAATCGTTGTGGCACATGCTTTCCAACTCGATTGATTTCACCAACCACGTGAGCTCCAAAAAGATTGATTTGGACCAAGAGAAGCAGGGAAAGCAGCAGGAGGGACCGGGACAGGGACAGGGACCGGTTGACTTTGCGGTGTATACAAGTTTCTTGAACTACTATTTTGCTGTGCCGGTATCGGCATTGGTCACGATCAACACCGTGGCCATTGCTTTGTTCCCCATTGTTGTCGTGCCCTTGTTGGTTATCATCATCAAGTACAAAAAGAACCTTGTGCTCACCCCCTTGAACTTGCTCAAGTTGCCCGTGTCCACCGTGTTGGTGGTTATAATTATTGTTTTGGTCACCAGTAATGGTTCAGCGTATGTGAATCCGTTCTTGCCGACGTCGCACCCGCTATTGCTTGTGGCCAACGCCACGGCAATTGCCGCATTGCTGCACTATATCTTTTTGAATGGGTTCAACTTGTTGTTTTACTGGTTCAAGTCGCCCAATGGCGACGAAAAGTTGGTTTCCATTTTGGAGGTGGCGTTTTTGTACTGGGCCGTGTTGATCTACTCCACCCACGGTCTCTCACGGAACCAGATTGGCGATGACCACACGGGCGAGTTTCCGTTTACCCTTTTGTTTTTACTCCAGGGGACCCTGGCGGTATTGGGGTTGGTTGGATGGACGTTTGCTCGTTCTGGTAGGGCAGGCGCCAGACCCGTTGATGATGTTGGTTATGAGGACATCCACGATGGTGGGGATGAAAACGACCGCTTGCTCAATGGCGAAACTAGAAACTATGGGTCAGAAGAACTTTCTTCTAGTGACATTGACGACGAGGAGCCGCACGTTGCTACGGTGCAGCACGCCATCAAGCACTTTAACTACGATTGGTCTTTGCAGTACTTGATCACGGTTCCCATTTCTTCGTTGGTTGTGTACAACTCCGGGTGGTTGGTTCTTGATGGTATCAACAAGTCGATCCAGGAGTCGTTTGTGGCCCAAAACTTGATCTACCACTTGATCGAAGCGTTTGCTGTTTTTTGGGTGTTGCCATTCACTCCCTTTATCTACAAGCTCAACAGGTTCACCGTGTTTGGACTTGCATTGTTTGCTATTGTAACAACATTGTCCATTCCGTTTATCGAGCCCTTTGACCAGGCCAACCCATTGAAGTTGAGGTTTCTCCAGTCCGTTGATTTGGACAAGTCCAGCAAAGATAGTTGGGTTGGGGTGGTTGGAAGAACAGGCTTGTCGCACGATATCCTCGCTCAAATCCCGTCTGTTAAGCAGTCTGGCGGCAAAATCTCGTGTGTGCCCCGGCCAGACGACATTGAAGTTTGCTCGTACCAAAGCACCCTCCCGCCGCACATTATCCCCTCGGCATCCACGTTTGAGGACTACCTCCGCGTAGAGGTGCTACAAAACTCGTCGTCGTCGTCGTCTTCAACCACGCTCCAGGCTTATGGGTTGTTGTCGGGAGAGATCAAAATCCGGGCCCCCAAGAATAGAATCTGCAACTTGTTGTTCAGTCTGGGTTCCAGCAACACCAAGGAGAAGAAGAAGGGGGGCAAGAGCAGCGACCCGCCCGTGAAGGCGGTCATTGTATACAACGAAAAGAAAGCAGTTGATTTCAGGGCCATTCCCGATGGGTTCTCGCGCGACTCAAAGGGCAATTACTTGTACAAGGACGTGGACGGCATTGACGTGTTGGAGTTGAACAAGCTCGACTGGAAGAAGGATTTCCATGTTGGCTTCCAGTGGCTTCCCAGCATCGACGACGACGTCAATTCGCTCAAGGTCACGGTTGAGTGTTTCTGGGCCGACTTGGCGCCGGTGAAGGGCGACAAGCAAGTGGAGTTGGCCATTCCTGCGTACGACGAGTTGTTGCACTATAGTCCCAACTACGTAACTTGGGCAAACACAAACGCCGGTCTCGTATCGGTCAAGCAGAGCGTGGAAGTTTAGAATCGCGGGGGGGAGGGGAATGAGTTATGAGGTACAGGTGGGTTGCTCTTTTTTTTTTTTTTATACAGTTCTTGTCCCAGTATTAATTCACAAGTTGTTTCTCTTGCATCGTTGGGAGGCACACAAAGGATCCAACCTATTCACAGGAGATGCAAAACACCACCAGAAAGAAAAAAAATGCGATTTCTGTGGATCGAACACAGGACCTCCAGATTACGTTTGTAGAACCAAAGCTTGACACTTCAGTCTGGCGCTCTCCCAACTGAGCTAAAACCGCTGAATTGTTAACAACCCCAGCTGGGACTCGAACCCAGAATCCTTTGATTAGAAGTCAAAAGCGATAACCATTTCGCCACAGGGGCCAATTAGCTGGCGTTTAAAAGGAGGGTAAGCATGCTATTTGGTTTGGGTACGACCTGTGGGTGCTGCGTGAGTACATGAATCATAGTTTGGTGTATGTGTTGTGAGGGCCCCTTTTAGACTAGTCTCAATGTCTGGTTTGTATCATTGCGGGGTACTGCTGCTTCTGAAAAACCAATTGTATCAACAGAACAATATCTGGAAAAAATCGTCAAATTACACAAAAATTATTCCAAAAAAAAAACAAACAACACAACAACAACAGCTTGAAACCAAGTTTGTTACCCAGAAACAGGTTGTGTCCCAGCCCACCCCCCGCCC
>JAKTZW010000463.1:0-21005 GCA_030579015.1 Zhuliangozyma blackwelliae | reverse complement strand
AAAAAAAATAGTTGGTCTGGTCTCACACAAACATGGTTCATCCCCAATGAAACACGACCATAGCGACACAGATGGCAACAAGAGAGCCTATAGCAGGGGCGGGTGTCGAGAATGCAAGCGGCGGAAGATCAAGTGTGACGAAGCAAAGCCTCTGTGCACACAATGCAGCCGGTTGAAAAAAGATTGTACCTACCCCCAAGATGGTGAAAGGGTGCTACGCATGTCCAAGAAGAAAATGGCCACGCTTCCAAACCCGGTGCCAAAAGCGCCACCGAAACCATTAACGATCCAAATGTACTCTGGTCCTGACGATTTCGGCAGGAAAAAGAGGAAAAAGAGAAAGATCAAACCAGACGCCGATTACTTGCTCGGGAAGGGAGACACCCCGCCACCGGTCCAGCGCCCGATAGGGACCGTGTACAATATTTTGAGCGGTGGCGGCAGCAGCGGTGGCGGCAACAGGGGAGGAAGAATCGGAGTAGGAGAAGGAGAAGGAGAGGTGGCACCGACCCCGGCTGCCGGCACCAACGAGAAACTTGTTCTTGGCATGAACGGCGCCCAAGCAAGCAACGATATAAGCCCCGCGGCGTTGATGATTGGCGACGTTTATAACGACGACGACTTGAACTTGATTGCGTCAGACTTGAACCAGATTGTCAACGATATCATGTTCACGTCAAACATGAATGTCAACAATGCGTTTGAACCCCCAAACTTTTTCAACCCGTTTTTCGAGCCAACGCCATACACGGACGACATCCCCCGGCACATTGCGCAGGACTATATCAAGCTCAACACAGAAGACGAAAAGAGGTACCTTGAGGAGTTTTACCACTACTTTGCCATGCACATTCTACCGTTTGGCGCGTTCGACAAGATCACCGGCACCTACTCCAACCCGCTACGAGATGTTATTTTAAAGTATGCCGCCAAGGAGCCGTTTTTGTTATCGGCCGTGCTCTCCCAGGGCGCCAAGATTGCCCACGAAAAGACAAAGAGCCAAAAGGACCTTGACGCGTACGGGTCATACTTGTCCACGTGCTTGAAGCTCCTTGGCCCGGCGTTGAGTCGAAATCGAGACAAGCTGGTCAAGGACGACTTGACGTCCAATATCGAAAGCATTCTCATCACCGTGTTGTTGCTCACGTCGTCCAACGCGTCGACGACAAAGCAAAGCTGGCGCCCGCACTTGAAGGGGGCCAAGGACATTGTCATCAAGGCCACCAATAGCAAGATTAGGCTGTCCAAAACGTTGATTTTGTGCAAGATTTGGTTTGCCGACTTTGAGATCTTGGCGGGGATGAGCTCGCACCTTGGTGGCACCTTAAAGACAGACCAAGAGTTGGATTCCGTAATCAACTTTACCGACCCCTACGAGTACTCGGTGTTGCAGCAGTTTGGTTTGGTGCAGGACTGCTCATTCAATGTCATGTCTGGCTACAGCATCGAGTGTGTGTATCTATTCCGCGACCTTGCCAAGATATTGAACCAGCGGCGCGAGCAGGGGGGCGACTTTACGCCCGACAACTCGCTCGAGTATATCCGGTTGTTGAGCGGCTTTTACGAGCAGTACAACAAAGTGTTTGTCGATCGAAGCTGCCGGCTTAGTTCTCCAGTGGTGCCCACGGTGCTCCACAACTTGGTGGATGTGATATACACAGCGGACCACGGCGAGATCATCATAAGCTGGATGGATCTCGCCCAGCAGGCATACACGTTGGCGGGGATGATCACCATTTTTACGCTGGTTTTCCTTGACCCGCCGGACTTGCCGCATATCCGAGACTTGAACGAGAAGCTCGTGGCGCTTATCAAGTGCTTTGAAAACGCCACCGATTTTGAAAAAATGTCGTTTGAGTATGGCGTCCTGATGATCCAGTGGCCCATCACGGTTGCCGGTATCAACTGTACGGAAAAGCACCAGAAACCGTACATTGAAAAGTTTCTTGGCATCTGTTCCCAGCTAGGGTCCAGCTCGGCGGATATTGGGATGGCGAGAATAAAGAAGATTTGGGACTTGCGTGAGCGCGGCGAAGAGTACATTGAAGAAGACGACGACGCCAATAGGATAGATAGCGTTGCATATTGATACAGACCCCTTTCCCCTTTCCCCTTTCCCCTCTAATGAACCCCATAATCGCACGGTGCTGCTGTTGTTTATGTAAGCATTTTTGATGCCCATCGCTGAGCACTTCCGTTTTTTCGTTTTTTTTTTTTTTTAAAGTCAATTATTTTTTTTTATTTATATTTTTCTCGGGTCCAGGAGGTGCCTCCCCCCATATACACCACGGACCCCATCCATGAGTCAAGAAAAGCCTGGGTCGTCGCCGTTGGAGAACTCTCCCCCTGAACACACTACCGGTCCAAACAGGATCAGAAGGTCAAAAACATTCACGGGCTGTTTTACATGCCGATCGCGCAAAATCAAGTGTGACCTACGAAAGCCCTTGTGCAAGCGCTGCGACAAAGCGGGTCTCCCGTGCGCCGGGTACGACATCAAGCTAAGGTGGTCGCAGCCCATTGAGTACTCCATGTCAAAGACGGGGAGTATACGCTCGAAGCAAGTCTCGTTCTCGGCGGGAAAGGAAGGATCGCCCGAAGACGACAGGGACTACTTCCAGCGGCGGCATGTGGGCTTTGTGACCTGGGACAAGCCGTACGAGACGTACGAGGAGATGGACAGCGATTTGGGGATATTACACAACTCGGGTGGCGACAGGTACGTCAATGCCGAAGGAAAGACCAAGTTGTTGGGCCCGTTTGGCGTGTTCAACGGCTCGAGACCAGTGGACATTGGCGAGCCCTCGGTGAAGAGGCGAAAGTTGGAACATGCGGGGCCAAGCTCGTACACGACATCGCTAAGGTCGAGCCCAGTCCCCACGACGCCAAGTTCGGGGCCAACGGCAGTACTACCCCCGGCATCGGCTGCTGCGACGACGGCGTCACACTTGTCGGTCACGCCGACCGTGCCCTTGGGTGCCGATGCGGCTCCCCACGATCAGTTCTGGTTGTCCAATGAGCTACGAGACGATGCCTTGTTGACGGCAGCGGCGTTGGATACGCAGTTTTTGGACTTTATGAACTTGGGCACCACGCCGCGCGACCACTACAACCCCAACTTTAACAACCCCAACGACTTGTTGAACTTGGTGTTCCACAAGAGCCACAGCACCAATACCGCTCCGGTGGTGCAACACCCCCCGCATGCCAGCAGCAGCAATAACAACAACAATAACAACAGCAACAACAACAGCAACAATAACAGCAGCAACAACAACAACAACAACATGGCCATGTCCAATATCCTCAACGGAGATGCGTTGATTGATCCGTTGAACCAGCACTTGTACTACTCCAACTATACCAACTTTTTCTACAACAACCCGTACTCGTCCAACGAAAACTTGGAGATCCACCTTCACGCTGACCCGCAAAGCACCGAAGAAGTGGGCTCGACCGACTATGTGGACGGAGAGGGCGCGCATGCCACCCGGATGCCTGCCTCGATCATGAGCATTGTGCAGAGCCCGTTCAAGGCAAACATCAACTTGTGTCCGCCAAGATCGGTGGGCGGCGAGTCGAAAGTGGGCATCCCGACAACGGCATTGCAGGTGCAGCCGCTCACCCGGTTCCTCTTGAACTACTACGTCACCGAGGTTGCCGACTTGATGACGGTGATTCCGTTGACGGAAAACCCGTGGAAGGCAATCTATTTCCCGCGGGCGTTGATGGCGATTGGCGAGCTCCTGGCTTTGGGCCAGACGTCCACCGCCAAGAACGCGTTGCTCAATGCTCTTTTAGCGGTTTCGGCGTTCAACTTGCAGTCCAAGTTTCCCAAAAACTCAGAGGCGAAAAAGTTTTACTTGAACTTGGGCATCAACTTGCGAAACCAGGCCAGTTTGTTTGTGAAGCAGTTGTTGAACTCCAAGGGGGGCGACATCCAGGCCGGCGTCGAGCACTGTGTGTCGCACGAAAAGTACAAGGACGTGTTGTGTGCCGTCATGACCATGATCAGTGTGGATCTCGTGTGGGGCACCATGCAAGACACGGGGCTCTACATTGCCTGGTGCGGGAGGGTGATTGTTGCCAAAATGGCAAGCAAAAAGAAACTATCGTCAAAAGCCCGCATCTTGCACCGCATCTTTTCGTCCTTGAAGTTGATTCAGGACTCGACGTGTTTGAATTTGGAGAGCGTCAAGGACGACTTTGATAGTGGGGGGAGTGGGTACGACGTTAATGGGGACAAGTTTGGCGGCAACCCGCCAAACACCAAGGCACGTATTGATTTCATTGTGAATAATTCGTTCAACGCTGGTGCCACTGCTGCTACTGCTGCTAGTGCTTCTGCCACCTCTGCTTCTGCCACCACTGCCACTGCTGCGTCGCCGCCTCCCAAGAGCACTTCTCCATCCTTTGTCAACAAAAAGTTGATCAATACGAAAAAGAATGACGAAAACTTTGCCACCGACGCATTGTACGGGTTGCCCAACTCGTTGATTTTGCTATTCAGTGGGACTGTGGAGTTGTTGCGGACCAAGATCTACCACCGGGACACCAAGAAAGAACTACCGGCCAACTTCCAAACACGGGTTGACGAGTTGGGTGCAAAGCTACTCCGCTGGAAGTTGGACTGGGAGTTGTTCAAGGACCAGCAGGACGAGGTTGCGCCTCTTGTTGCAGACGACGACCTCGACACGATGCAAAGTGTCGACGCAGAGTTGCAGTCGGACCTCAAAAAGAGGTTTTACTCGCCAATGCACCAGGCCACATACCACCATATCATGTCATTCTACCACGCGTTGGTGATCTACTTTAACCGGTTCATCAAGGAAGTCTCGCCGGTGCGGTTACAGGCCAAGGTGGCCAAGACCCTCAACCACCTCAATGCGATTCAAAAGTTGATTGAGCAAAAAGAGGCTGAGATCATCCCATTGTTTTGGCAGGGTTTCATTGCTGGGTGCGAGGCCGTGACGCTGGACTTGCAGCTCGGCTTTAAAAAGTGGGGCGCCGACATAGCCCAGTACTTGGGGAGTTACTGGGGAGCTCGTCAAATTATGCTAGAGGTCTGGCGCCGCAAGAGGTTGAATGAAGCGCGAGACGACTGGGTCAGCGTCGTGCAAGACTGGGAGATGAACTTGATGTTGAACTAAAAGACTGGACGCGCAGTTGCTGCTGTGGCGGGCAAGGGCAAAGGCAAGGGCAAGGGCAAAGGCAAGGGCAAGGGCAAAGGCAAAGACATGGCCCAAGACAAGCCTTGTTTCACGTGAAACGACTTGTATTCAGCAATAAAACAGAGTAGAATTTGGTGTAAGAGAATATACCGCGACGACGTGAGACAAGCCATCGCGTCGTGATATTTAAAGCCCACGCGACGCGTACTGTTTTTTTTTGTTTATGTTTATGTTTTTTGTTTTTGATTCGCGCGGGTCTAGAAGCGGGGCCTTTTTTTTTGTTTTTGTTTTTTGGCATTTCCCCTTTCTTTGGCGGGCGGGCGGTAAGGCCCCAACCGAAACGTCTCCAATATATCCAAAGGGGGTGTCTGAGTATTTACCATTGACCAAGAATGTAGAGCACAAGCCTATTGTGAGCCGCCATGTACACGATTTCTCAGCTGGAATGTGTCATTTTTGTGTAGCATACTGGGGGGGGGCGTCTCTGAACTCTGACACACACTGCCGAGATTAATTCTTTTTCTTACCGTGTCAGCACTGTTATGTTTGCAACGACAACTCCTTTCATCAGAGATGGGTTCAGGCTCAGAAAGGGGTATAAATATACCTTGGCCTTTCCTCCTTGCAACTCTTTTTCTTTCTTCTTTGTCTTGTTATCCACCAAACAGATTTGCCAAATCCCCAACTACTACATTCGTTTTTACCACATATAATGCAATACCAAGTCTTGTTCGCCATTGCTGCCGCTTTAGTGTCTTCGGCCACTGCTGTTTCCACCTCCACCCAATTGGAAACTGTCACTAACCACATCACCACCGAGGTCACCATCACTTCGTGCTCCGACAACAAGTGTTCCACCACCGTCAATGTCTTGTCCAAGTCCATTGCCACCGCCACTGTCGAGGGTATCGAAACTGTATACACCACCTACTGTCCATTGACGGCTGAAGAGTCTTCTGCTGCTGCTGCTTCTTCATTGGCTGGTGAATCCTCTGTGGTTCCAGCTCCAGAGTCCACCACCACCGTTGTCACCACCACCGTCGAGGGTGTCGAGACTATTTACACCACCTACTGCCCATTGACTGCTGAAGAGGCCTCTTCTGCATTGGCTGGCGAATCCTCTGTTGTTGAAACTCCAACCCCAGCTCCAGCTCCAGAATACACCTTGACCACCGTCACAACCACCGTGGAAGGTGTCGAAACTATTTACACCACCTACTGCCCAGTGACTGCTGAAGAATCTTCCTCCGCTGCTGCTGCTACTACTGCTGCTGCTCCAGCCACCTCGTTGGCCGGTGAATCCTCCGTGGTTCCAGCTTCATCTGCTGCTCCAGCTCCAGCCACCTCTTTGGCCGGTGAATCCTCCGTGGTTCCAGCTCCATCTGCTGCTCCTGCTCCTGCAAGCACTACTCCAGCCGCTGCTCCAGCTCCAGCTTCCACTGAATCTGAATCTGAAACCTATGTCGATGTCACCGTCACCCCAGTTGTTTCGGCTACTGAGAATGTTGAACTCACCGAAACTGCCCAACTCACGTTGTTCACCTCGGTTGTGAGCAACTCGTCCTCCTTGGCCCCTGAAGTCAGCACTTTTGAAGCTGGTGCTCCAAGAAACGCCGCTGTTGGTTTTGCTGCCGTTGCTGGTTTGGCCGCTGCTTTGTTGTAAACAGGGCTTTGTTTCGGGTTTTTCTTGTTTTGGGGTGGTTTTCTTGTGGACATTTTAGATTTATGTTTTTTTGGAAAAAGGTGTCATGTCAAGCACATGGCTTTTTGCATTTAAAGTTTTAATATGTATATACATATTGGTTTCTGTAATTATATTTTATTATTGTTTTTGTATTTGACTTTGTTCTTGTTCTTGTTCTTGTATCAACTATTCAGGTACTCTAAACCGCAATTGTTGGCCCTCGGCGTAGATGTAGTCCAATGTCTTTTCAAACTCTCCTTGTGCCTGCAACTCGAGGTACTTTTTGTAAAGCAACAATGCAGCATTTGCATCCTCGATCGAGTCGTGGTTCCCCGTTTGCACATTCTCCTTCAACATTATATATGCCAAAAACTTCAAGCTCAACTGCCGCTTAAAGTCGCTCTTGTAGTAAAACACCGCCGTGTCTCGGATCTGCTCTTGCGGCACCTGCAAGTTGATTGTTCGAAAGTCATTGTACAAGCCGTGGCCCACAAATACAACACCAAGGTTGAGCAAGAGCCAAAGCTTTCGGTACGCCGTCTGCAATGTGACCAAGTTCATCTTTGACTGGGTAATGTCCAAATCATTAGGCTCAATCCCGCTAAAGCTCGTCAAGTAGTCGTGGATGCGCGAGGTGTGGAGAATATAGTCGTCAATAAGCGCAACCCCCTGCCTCGGCCCGTCTCCGCGAAGCGCCGAGATCCGCGCCAACGAGAGCTGTTTCGGCTTGACGAGCTTTTTGAATCCGTCATAGTGGATCTCCAACTCCTCTGGCTGCAAAGTGACAAACTCAGCGTCAATAGCAACCAACGTGCCAGGGGTGGGCGCCTCTTGTCTCGTCAAGAGCTCATACTCTCTTTTGCGCTCCCGCCTAATGCCCCCGGCAAAATGGTCACGGTAAAGGATTCCATCGTCGCCGGTGAAATGGTTGATATACTCAAAGCCGGGCTGGCTGCTCTGCTGATAAATAATCACCACTGGCTTTTTCCATGGCGGAGACAAGTCAAACACTTGGTCCTCCGGGATGGGCATGACCAAGAAATCGTTAAACAATAACCACTTGTTGTTGACCTTGACAAAAGACACCAAATTGTGCCCTCCATTGCGCACAGCATCTGCCCGGTGGCTCACCTCGCACACGTACCCCAACAATTCGTACTTGTTGGCCACTCTATCAACCGCTGAGACTCCTTGCTTAAAGGTGAAGAAAGAGCCATTGTGCACGGCACTAAACTCGGGTACAAGCCAGTTCTTAAACACATTGAGATACCTAAACTCCTCGCTGGTAAAGTCGACATTGAGAACAAGCAACGGCGGGAGCTTGGTAATGCTTCTCCTGATTTCCAAGCTGTGCGGGTAGGCGTGCTGGTGCAGCTGGCACAAAACGGTCTTGAACTGGTTAACGGAAAAGTCCAAATACGTCAAAATGTTCAAGCCCCTCTTGATGTGCGACATATTGAGCGGCACCTGCGGTTTCTGCAGTTGCTTGTTGTGCAGGTTGATCAAAACGCTCATCTTGCTCAACACATTCTCGGGTGGGGTCACCAACTCCAACGCGAGCATGGACCCGGCTCTCGTGTCGTGAATCGGGCACGACGTGCCGTTGCCCTTGACCTCAATCACATAATCCAACTGCGTGAGGTTGAATGGCTGGGAAAATTGGGTAATGCTATCCTGGCTGAGCTGCGTTAGCAAGAAATTGTTGAACGCCACCATCAACTCGCGCACCTCCAGCGAGTTCAAGTTTCTCATTTCATTCACATTGATCAACTGCTGCACATTGGCGCTATGATTCATCACTTGGCTGAAATTGTAAATCTTGACATTGTTGCCCTTGGCCTTGTGCATCATGTCAAACAAGTACCCCAACTCGTTGAGGATGGACGAGCCTTCGGGGTTGGTCTGGATGGTTGAAATGTCGTTGGGCAACCACTCCCTTTGCAACGTGCTTGTCACCTGGTTGTAAAACAAGGGCTGGAATCGGTATAGCTGCAAGAGCGAATTGATGTACGAGTTGTCGGTGTGATTTTCAAAGCCACAATACTCCGTCTTGTTGTAGTAGCTGAAATCAAAGTCCTTGACGCCAAACTTGGAGTACTTGATCTGCAACCGCGAGTAGCATGGGGGCACGGCCCCGCTGTCGCTCTTGTAGTTGAATATGCTCTCGTCAACAATGGCCTTGGACTCTTTGTCACCATCGTCCTTGCGCTCGCTTATAAACTTTGGCACCGACGAGTCCTTTGCCTCCTTCAACGAGCTATACTTTGGGCGGACATGCGGCGGGCCGTACTTGACCTTGTCGTAGGGGATAAACTTGCCCGGGGTTTTCTCGCTGGCGGCGAGCAATTCGGCGTCAATCTTGCTCGGCAACCTGGCTGTCTCCTTGATGAACCGCAAGTCCGTTGGGTAGTTGGATAGCAACAACTCTTTGTAGTACGGCATGCCCACAACTGAGAGGGGAACATTCACGTCGATATCTATCCCGTCCCTCACTGGTTCTGTCACTTGTGGCTGCTCAATGCTCTGGGGAAAGTTGACAAAGTCCTTGCTCACGCTGCTGATGGTCCATAGGTGCAAGTTTGACTGGCTGTCGTTGAACGCCAAGAAATCGCCATTCTCGCTGATTTCAAGGTTCAACAACGACGGCGCGTTTGGCGACGTCGGCACCGGCACATCTGCCTGGTACAACGACACGTTTGTTTGGTCAAAGATATCCACAAACTGAATCTGTCCCGTGGCCGAGGCAATAATGACAATGTTTGGCAACTTGGGGTGGAACTTTACGCACGCGGCGCCGGCGGGGAACGGCACTGGCGCAATCGCCCTCATTACCCTCGTGTCGTAGATATTCACCAATGGGTCAACCATGTATTCCGGCACTTGCGAGTGCTGGTACCTCTTTGGTTTGATGGAGTACCCGCACGTCGCGATGTAGTTGCCCCTCACGTCCATGTCGGTAATGAGCCCATTGTGGGCGGTGAAAGTCTTGACGGACGTGTTTCCCACAGCGTCAAATAGCTCCAACGACCCGTTGGAATTGCCAACGGCGAGAAACTTGGCCGAGTTGTCGAGGATGGACACGCCTCCCTGGTGGTTCAACTTGGTGACCTCCGCCGGTTTGTTCAAATCAAACTTGAGCAAGGATTGGTCGGTCCCCACAACAATGCTGTTGGACGCACTGCTGTTGAATGTCATGGCGCGGAGGTTGGCCAACAGTGCATCCTTGCCACTGTCGACTTCGGCCTTGGGCAACCCCCTTCTATTGTGGAACGACACCTTGTTTCTCAGCAACGATAGTATTCCGTCCTTGTGCGAGAGCAACTGCTCAACGGGTGCGCCTCCTCCGCCGGCCTCAAACTTTGTATACGGGTACAACTGGACGTAGGGGCTGGCGTTGGCAGCAAACGATCGGGTGTGGCCGTGAGAGTCGCCGCACCATACAAGATTCTGGGTGCTGTCGAATTGTAGCGAGGTGAGTTGCGGTATGTCCAAAGGCGAGGCAGCAGTGGGTGCGGTCCATGATGTGGCCGCAATACGCGATATCTCGCTCCAAGTGTCCATTGTAGCAAAAAGAGGTGCCTATAACAATTGGTTGTTTTTGTTGTGTCAAGAGGGGACATCTGAAGAGAGGAAGAACAAAAAAAATGTGTATCACGTGATGTGGTGGTGGATGGTGGAATACTCATGGATGTACGGCAAAAGGGTGATGCCAAAACACATGTGATGGGGATAACCACGGATTGAGTTTGTAGAAGCCGTTGTTTTGGTTGGCTGATTGGAGGTATATGGGGGGGGGTGGGGTGGATGTTGTGTGATGTTATAATTTTGGCAACATCCTGGCCAATTTTTAGATAAATGTGGGTGTCACAGAATGAGTGAAGGAGCTTTCAGGAGGAGCAGGGCATACGAGATATTCATCAAAAGAATGGCAACTACAGGAGCCAGAAGCTGTCCCTGGCAAAGGGATCATTGCATTCAGTGAGAGCCACTAGTGGGAACCATACCGGTGACGTGTGGGTTAGGTGTCAAAGTTGCTACCCTTGCGACGCATACCCCACAGAGGATAAGCATGACAAAGAGACAAGGTGAAGGTGAGAAAAGTCAGGCAAAAATACGGTACTAGTCATTTTAGAGATGCCAACCATCATTGCTACTCGATTGGCGGCATGACCTTGTTAGTTAAGCACGTGCCATAACCTCGGCTTGCAAGGAAAAGGAGGCCCTCCCCCGTCCCTTGGCGCTATAACGAAATGGCAACACTTAACATGACCTCGACCCAACATGGCTGAGTAGAAAGCGAGGGACGGGGGGAAAGAGTCCTTTGCTTGCTTGCTGATACCCACAACAAGAAACACGTTTCAACCCAATCTCCTGCATACACTGATTTCTCATAGATAAGGAACCCGGGGGGGAAAAAATGGCTTTGTGTAAATGTAAACAAATGACACACACACACTTACTCACCCACACTTACCACATGCGCACAAAATATATAAACTGATGTGGTTTCCCGCTTGACCAAAGCACCCTTTCCCTCCCCCTTTCTCTTCTTTCCCTTTTCCTTTTTGCTTCTTTTCCCTTTTGCTATCATACCCATCACCAGTTCTGGATACACACCTACCCTCCAGTGTGACCCACACCCTCCCCCCCCACTGCTCTCTCTCTCCCAGCTACTACGAATTAGCCGCCTTTTGAAACCCGCCACACGTGTGTTTTTTCTTATGTTCAAGTCCCAGTTCTCCTTATTCCCATGGTTCAAGAAAACTACAAAGACCACTCCTCCAGTTGACCCCAAGAGTATCCCCAAGTCATTCACAATCTCCAGCGACGATGCCAAGTTGATAAACATCTCGATGCACGATGCCGACGCCGATAACGACTTTGTTGATATCCAAGCAAGGCAATTGAGCTACGCCGAGGCGGCACTGTTGGCCCAGAACAAGAAGCAGACTGGCGCTCCCAGGGCTGTCGCCGCCCCCGCCAGGGGCAAGGTTGCTGCCAACCAATACCAGGTCTTGGGAGATAATGCGGTGGAAGACGAGGCAGCCGAGCCCGAAGCCGCCGGTGCTGCGTACGAGCCATTCAAGTCTGACGAGGAGTATGCCAGGTCCAAGAACTACAAGACGAAGCAGTTTGAAACCGTCCAAAGGAAGAAGCAAAGAAATAGAGAGTACAAAGCTAGAAGTAGCTAAAAAAAAAAGTTGCCACTCACGGCGCAAAGTTTTCTAATTAATACATGCTTATTATTTTTATTTTGAACAGTATGACCCGGTGATGGGGTGTACCCTGTACTCTGGATGTGTGTTTTCTGCTTGCTTCAATGCTCAGACATGGCGGTTGCTGTTGTGGAGATATCCCTTTGAGCCGAGACCTCGGGAATGAAAGGGGGGAAAAAAAGTGTGTGCTTGTGTGGGGCACTCGCCACTCGGCACCACTGGCTTTCATCTCTTTGATCCCTGCGTGTGCATCCCCTATTATGTAACTAGAGAAGAACCACACCCCCCTTCCCCCCCTGGTTCACCCACTGGGTCGAGTTGTCCCCCTCTCTTTGCTGCTGGGGGAGATGGGGAGACACCCCGTTGGTGACAATAATGCTGATGACAATGGCCCTGAGATCAACGTGTGGGGTGCGTAGCCTGGTACGATTGCTGGGCCCTCATACCGGTTCAGCTGTTTATGCTGGTCAACTTTAAAGAGGTCAAAGTGTGAGTTGTACCCCACTCGGCAACCAACAAGTCTTTGATTATGGCCGGGGCACGTATATCTCCCGACACTGCACATCACCACCACCAACATCAACATCATCATCATCAAGCTCGTTACGACGTATATGCTATACATGCATGACCAGGTCACTGCCCAGTCGTTGTTGTTGCCGCCTCTACCCCATCCCCGCCTCAAAAATGCCATAGTCACCCATGGCGTTCCCCGTACAGTCCAACGCCCTTTCGTCAGTGACGCACAGAATCAACGGCGCCCTTCTCAAGTCAAACATTTTCACCTTTTGCTTGGCCCGCCACGCCTTTGTTCGTATCCTCCTCTTTTTGTGGCCAAACCACATCCGAGACTCGCCAAAGTCAACTTTTCGCACAAACACCTGGTTATCAAAATCGGCAATGTACGGCGTCATCCAAATCTGGCCCACCTTGCCAGGGGGGACACTGCACGAGTACGTCACCCGCAACACCATCGACGTGGTGAACTCGTATGTGTTTATCAACTTTTCATTGTAAAAGATGAGGTTTAGGCTGAATGCCAAGTCGAGGGTGTTGATCATTGTGTATGTGGAAAACTGCTGGAACTCGATGCTTCCACCGTTGCCATGCTGCATGTTGAGACATTGGGTGATGGGAAAAGCGGGCCCTGGCTGGGGTGGTGGTGGTGGTGGCTGTGCTTGTAGTGGCGACAGCAAGGAATCATACTTGTCATTGCTGTCGGACCTTGGCTCTAGTTTGATTTCGAGCCATTGGTCACTATAATCGCCAATGGCAAACTCGCCGTCAACCATTGCCCCGGGCAGTAGTTTCAACTCATTTACAAGTATGGTGTTTGTGGATTTGATTTTAAACACGGCATTGGTGTCCTTCAAACTGGTGGCGGTGATGTTGTCCAAGGTGTCCACGAGAACCACATTGTCCATGCTCTTGTGTCCCGCTTCCGCCGTCACCACTCTTGCTTCGCTTGCCTCGTTGGCCATTGCCACTGTAGATTCTTTCCCTGCCAATAAACTGTCGCATAGTATTTGCATTGTCAAGTAGTGTAGTGTGAATAGTACAATACGCATTCAACTGCGAACAACGAGTAAGGGTAGCAGCAGTGATCGTTATGCCCAACCATAGTAGCCCCTCCCCAGATGGTGAGCGTGGGGACGGCAATCGAACCGGGGCATCACAATACAACAACAAAAAACCATACCATAAAAAAAAAACACGAGCTTTTGCATATCATATATATATATATGCTATATACACACACGCACACCTAATGGATCAATTTGCTGTACTCTTTTGCCTCAATATCTATGGCACTATTGTACTCATATACGGTTGGCTTTCCAATGAGTTGGTTCCACCACTCGTTGAGCTGGACAAGGGTGAGTTTACCCACGAGTTCGGGGAATTTCTGGTAGCTCGTCAAGACAAACTTTGTTGCCTGCCACACTTGATGAAGGGCAACGAGAAACTCTTGGTTAAATGTGCGCTCATCAGCGGGGATCTGAGCGAGCTCTTCAATTGAGGGAGATCTACTCTTTGCTGCACCCGCCTGTTGCTGCCCGCTCCCCCGTGGTTTTGGCTTTTCACCCAGTGGTGTCTTATCCAGTGGTGCCTCATCCAGTGGTGCCTCACCCAGTGGTGCCTCACCCTCTGGTTTTCCCCACGCTGGCTTTGGCAATGAGCCTGGGCTCATAAACGGGAATGCAATGCCAGTCTTGGAACTCTGGATCCGGTCGTACTCACCAGGCTGGGCCCTACCCTCGGCAACATCCGTCAAGTGCTGCAAATACATCTGCTTAAAGTTGTTGATGGCCGACACGGACTTGGACAACCGGTCCAAAGTGTTGATCAATGCAACAATCTCAATCCTCCTAAACTTTAGCTTGTCGTCGTTTTCAAAAAGAATCTTTAATGCGGTGCCGTACCCAATGGTTTGGATCTTGCCCCACATTCTGCATCTGTCGCACCCCACACAGTCCATAATGGCCGAGATGTTTTTGAACCGGGCTCTAAACTCGTCCTTCAAGTTGGGGTCGACGTTTGACTGGAATAGGGTCGAGGTGTTGAGCAACACGTTGGACGACAAAGCCGGGATAATGTCGCCCAACAACAACTCGTCGTAAACGTCCTCTGAATCAATGTCGTTGTTGGCCAACAAGTGCTGCTTTTGCGCCGGCGAGATGTCGTCGTACCCCAGCTGGATAAACTCCTTGAGCGGCAACTCCTCGCTCAACTTGACCAACGACTGCGACACCAAGGCATAGTTGAAGTAAATGTTGGACAACCGGTCGTTGAACAACCCCACCCGTTCCATAAACACCTTCAAGTTTGGGTAAAACTCGCCCGTCTCGGTGTTCAAGTACTCATTCGACAAGTGCACCGCGATGGACGCGTGCATGCCGCTCACCAATCGATAAAACAAATTCTTCTCCACACACTGCTCCTTCTCCTGGTCCGGGAGCATCGACATGGGGTTGGTGTTGGGGAAACAGTTTTCAGAATAAATGGCCTTCCACACGTCAAACGATTGGTTGCCACCGTACCCGGTAAACCGTTCCGGGTTGTTGACCAAGTTGACATAGACGCAATTGTGGTCGTCGTCAATGTGCGAGTAGTCCAAGTCCTCACACGTCTCCACCGTCTCGGTCTCAATGGCGTTGGCCACGCCGGTTTTCCCGGGAAAGCTCAACTCGCCCAATTTCGACGGCCGCAACTCATTCTTTACATTTGTCCAGTTGAAATCCTCCAACACTTCAACGGCGCAATTCTCAGTGGCGCAGAAATGCTGGGCGTTCCAAAACTTGCACTGCTTGTCCAAGTTGACCTTAAAGTAGCGAAAGTAGCTTGTGTTTACGAGCTCGGCGAGCCAGGGCCTCACTTTGGCGTTGACCTCGTCAATGTATGTGAATGTCGTGTTGCATGTGGGCGTGATTATTTGCGAGCAAAAGTCGGGAGAGTCAAAGGGGCTAAAGTCGGCCGGGGGGAGCGAGTGCTGGATCGAGGGCTGGATCGAGGGCTGGACCGATGCCATGCATATGAAGGAATGCACTAGTAGGAGCAAGAGCTGTGGTGTGTTCATGATGGTTGTTTTAAGATACGTGCTGAAAAATTTGGAGGTGCTGTCTCTTTTTTTCTTCTTCTTGTTCTTTGCTCTTCTTCTTGTTGTTCTTTGCTCTTCTTTGAATTTTTCACGGCGTTGCAAACTTTTGCCTTCCTCCCTCCCCAGATGAAAAGGATTGGCAATCTGATTTTCAAAGATGAGATAGAGTAGATCAGCAGCAAGTACAACTGTGTGGTTGGGTGTAGTAGCGTGGTGGACTACCCTACAAGCAGAAACACTACTTCCGGTTTATATATACATATATTGGGTGGGCACCAGCGCCACCCAATTAGTCAGCTTCTTGCCACGTAGTACAAATGCTGTTGTAAACAGGCCACGCTGCCACCACGTGACCTGTCAAAAAAAAAATCAACAATAATTTCCGAAACCCGAAAAGGCGGGTCTCGGGTTTGGTCGGGTCACACACTACTATACACGTTGCATACTCCCGGCTGTGACCACTCTTTTGTGCTGGCCCTTGGTGCTGGCCCTTGGTGCTGGCCCTTGGTGCTGGCCATGGCGCTGCTCACCTCTGATGCACCTAGTCAAACTTGATCTTCTTGGCCGTCTTGGTCATGTCCACGTCCTTGTAAAACGCCCCGTACGCCCCGTGCTGCTTCTTTTTGGTGTGCCCGCCAAACTTGAGCAACTCGTCCGGCACCGGCTGGTTGGCGCCTCGAAGGACATTGCACAAGGCACCGCTCAAATGCTTCTCCTCCTCGGTAAACAAAGTATGGGCAATGCCCGTTTGTCCAGCCCGCCCGGTTCTTCCGATCCGGTGCACATAGTCCTCCACCGTCAAAGGAAATGTCAAGTTGATAACCACCTTGACGTTGGGGATGTCGAGCCCCCGGGCAGCCACGTCGGTGGCGAGCAACAAGTTGGCGTCGCCCTTTTTGAACGACTGGAGCGCCGCGGTACGCTGCTGCTGCGACAAGTCGCCGTGGATGGCGGCGACGCGGACGTGGTTGCGCTGGAGAAGCGACTCGATCCGCGACGCCTCCTTCTTGTACAAGGCAAACACCAACACCTTGTCGTTGGCCTTGTCGCCGCTCTGGTACTTGCGCAACAACTGCAACAAGAGCTTTTCCTTGTCGAACCGGTTCACCACCTCAACCACTTGGGTGATTCTCTTGTTGGCGCTCAACTCGTCGCGGTCGCCAATACTCACCTTGACGGGGCGCTTCATAAACGTGCTGGCCAACTCCCGCACCTCCTTGGGCCAGGTGGCGGTAAACATCAACGTTTGTCTGTTGGCCACGTTGGTTTGGCCAATGATACTCTTGATATCCTCCTCAAACCCCTTTTCCAACATTCGGTCCGCCTCGTCGAGCACGAGGTAGTCAACTTGGCTCAAGTCCACGGCGCCGTCGTTGATCAAGTCCAACAACCGGCCCGGGGTGGCCACCACGACATTGGCATTGGTCAAATCTCTCTTTTGGTCGGCTTTAGAAACCCCGCCATAGATGCACACGCTCTTGACGTTGGTTTTGGACGTCAAGTCCACCAAATTGTCGTAAATCTGCAACGCAAGCTCGCGTGTCGGGGAGATGGCCAACACGCGCAACCCGGTCTTTTTGAGGGTGAGGATATTGTTGATGGCAGGGACGCCAAAGGCAAATGTCTTGCCCGACCCCGTCTCGGCAACGCCGATAACGTCCTTCCCGCTGAGCAAGTATGGCCACGAGGCGGCTTGGATCGGGGTTGGGGCGGGGAATTTGGCAATAATATTTTGAATCTTGGCATCGAGTTGGATCTGGTCAAATGCAAGGATTGGCCGCAAGTTGAGCCCGTGGGGGTCGTCAATGGTGACCTCGTTGGTGGATAAAAAGTCGTCAACTTGGGATTGCGGGAGGGACGTGAGGGAAGCGGACTGGGTGTAGCCGGCAGAAGAGGAGGCATCGCCGGAGATGGTTTCAGTGTGGGTCTTTTTCTTTTCCTTCTTGTCTGATTTGTCTGATTTGTCCTTGTCCTTCTTTTCCTTCTTGTCTGATTTGTCCTTCTTTTCCTTCTTGTCTGATTTGACCTTCTTCTCCTTCTTGTCCTTCTTCTCCTTCTTTTCCTTCTTCTCCTTCTTGTCCAACTTCACCTTCTTCTCAACACCATTATCCACAACATCGTCGCTCTTTCTCTTCTTATCCTTGCTATCTTTACCCATCTTTGCTTATACTGGTCCTATTGCCTGAAAAAAAAATTTTTTTTATTTTTTATTTTGGCTCATCGGTTGGTTTTCTCACTGTTGCAACAAAAAAAAGCCGCTTTTCAAATAAATATTATAAATCATCACTCTACAGAAACAGGTTTCTATACATAAACAGCATCAACCATTCAACATTCCTCCAATGGACAATGCGGTTTTCTTTTGTTTCTTCTCCTCTTCCTCTCTCTTTGGGGTCACCACTTCCTTCTTTATGCGCTTCACCAGCGTGCCGTCACCAGCAGAATTAACACCACCAACAGCTGGACTATAGGGGCTCCTGAACGCAGCGGTGAAATCAACCGCCACGGGCGTCGCGCTTCTCTTGACCCCGCAGCAGGATCCCGACCCCTGAACCGGTTGAGACAACGACAAGGCAGGAAGCCGCACATTGGGCAGAATAGGAGGCGGTCCAGAAACTGGGCTGGGTCCATTGGACAGTCTCTCCGTGCCATTGTATGGCGGGTGATATGGCGGCGAAAAAGTGCTTGCTGCTGCTGTTGTTGTTGTTGTTGTTGTTGTTGTTGTTGTTGTTGCTGCTGCTGCTGCTGTTGCTGCTTGCACTGGCGTCGCTTCCTTGCTGCCACTCTGGCCATTTCTAAAGGCAGAGGTGAAATCAATGGCCACCGGCGGCGCAGCGTCCCCCCTCAGACCAGAGTCCCATTTTTCCGTGCTGCTCGTGTGGGGCAACGCCAAGGCGGGGAGCCGTACATTGAGCAGAGGCGGCGGCGGCGGCGGCGGTGGTCCGGGAACAGGACCGGGTCCATTGGGGAGTCTACCTCCGCCATTATATGGAGGGTAATAAGAGGGCAAGGCGACAGTAGCTTGCACTGATATGCCTTGGCGGTGGCTGTGACCAAAGCTGGGGTGGTGTAGGTGGCGTATTGGGGGGATGTGGGCCGTTGTAGGCGACGTCTTGAATGAATCATGCTCCTCAGCAGACGACGCCGAGGAGGAGGCCACGGGAATAGAGGGATCTTGGGTATTTTCGCCCGGATGACGGCGACCGAGAATTGGTGGTAAATGGTGGTGGGTGGTTACTGGTGGCGCTTGAAAGGGGATCTGCTGCTCCTGTGATGATGGTGATAAGGAGGAGGAGGAGGATGCAGCCGGCGGCGTTGGTTCGGACAATGTGGCAGCAGTCTTGGTATTATGCAGGGTCTCGTCCTTATCGCTCCCCTCTCCCGCTGGAAGGTACCGCTTTCTCCTCTTGATGGTGTTTCTTTTCAACTTGATGGGCCGGTGCGATCCATGGAGTTTGTAAAACAACCCACAAGCATTACAGTTTGTGTTGCCCGCGTCGTCTCTTCTCCAGAGTGGCGTGATGGTGGTGCCACAGTTGAAGCAGGCAATGGCCAAAATGTCTTCTGATGGCTGGGGCAGAGACGCTTCATTCAGGGCGGGTCTCTTGCCCAACGACTTTTTCGTCACTATTCGGTTATTGTAGGCGGGACACCCCTTACAGGCAGCAGACCCGCCGGTGCCGTTGCACCTGCCGTCGCCGCTGCACGATCCTTCTTGTTCGCGCTGAACGTGCACGGTGTTTCGAGGCTTTTTCAAATTGACCGGGCGGTGGGAGTTGTTGGCACGCAAGTAGAGCCCACAGGCGTTGCATATTAGGGTGCTGTCGGGGGCTCGGCGCCATAGGGGGGTCTTGGTGGTGCCACAGTTGGTGCACTGCTGGCCGTCTTCGGGCAGTGGCGTTGGCATAGAAGTGGTGGGCTTTGGCTTTTCTGCTGGCGGCAGCGTATTCGGCTGGTCTGGATTTTTCGGCATACTTTGTTGCGGCATGGTGAGTTGTTGCTATAGTGACATGAACAGGTGTGCGGGGGCGGTGAAAGCAACGGCTAGCGTGTTTTGTATCTCCCTGGGGGTATTGTTTGGTTCTTTAAACTCAAAAAAAAAATATAATGAAATGAAGTGGTGGTAAACCGGGTTCAGCACAATATGCGTTGATTCGATTTGGAGTGGTTTGGTCGATGCTGTGTGTGTGTGGCTGTCAAGAACCTTGGCAAGAGAATCAACCAGAGACAGGGGGGAAGAAAGCAAAGCAATGATATGAGGTGATGGTGAATATAAACTCAGGACAATGTAGTTTTCAGAAGGTAAAAAAAAAAAAAACAAGCTTTACGACAAAGGGAAAAAGAAGAGAAAAAGAAAGAAGAAAAAGAGGCGAGTGAATGAAGAAGGAGAAGAAGGAGAGAGAGGCACAGAGACAAAGCAACAGATGCAGTATGGTGTGTATATAGAGATGGAGATGGAGGGGGGAGATAGAAACATGATTTTTTGCTTCTATTCATACGTTGGCTAGGCCAACACCAGCTGTGTCGTCAGTATAGACAGGGAACCACAGTAGACATGGGGTAGCTTGTATCTGCCTCGTTGGCTTTTGTTGTCGCCTATTTGAGTTGGTGTTACGATTTTCCCCGTGACCTGATTATCTGATTTGAGGATCAGTAGCCAATGACGAGAAAACATTAGTCAGCAGCACTGGCCAATCAGGGCGTGGCTATTTGTAATTGTATCAAGAGGAAAAAGCTGCCAACCAGCATCTATTGTGTGCATGTCACATGACCACAAGGTTAAGAAGGACTATACAAGAGAGAGAGAAAAAAGGGAGGGGGGAGGGGAGGGGGGACAGGGATGGCATATTCCTTCACAGCCACATATGAGGGGACCAGGGAGGTGAAAGACAAAACAATGACAGACATGGCTTCGTACCATTTCGCTTGGGCGCGCCCGGAAAAGTGCCACGGTTAGGTACCCCTGGGACACCTCCACCTCCACTTCCCTTGCTTTGCCTTGCCTTGTCACACCTCTGTGGAAAAGACACAGGGAGAAAAAAAAAGAGACAAATAGAGAGACAGCGAGCGCTACCAACTCAACACGCTTGCTTTCAAAAGGCTGATTTGGGGTTTGGTGCGTAACTAGGCAAGGGGGGTTAGAAGAAGAAGAGACAACAAAGGGTTTGGCGGGACAACAGCCCTTTGCTCTCATCTAGGGAACTGAGTAGACAGAGGTCAGGGTGGGTGGGAAGATCTATTCTTTTTCAATTGTACTATGATTGGGCGGCGTCTTTCACATCTCGCAGAAGGGGCAAGACGGGCAAGACGGGCAAGACGGCCTTCTCTCACAATAG
>JAKTZW010000462.1:0-21099 GCA_030579015.1 Zhuliangozyma blackwelliae | reverse complement strand
GCCTGGCGGGTAGAGTCCTCGGAAGCCACGATAAAGTTGTCCAAATGGCTTTGAACATGCGCTATGATGCACTGCTTCAACTCCGACGAGCCAGTGGCGGCAATATTGGTCAATGCCATTAAGGATTCAAACCTATCGAGCAATGTCATCTCGTGCATGTATGCCGGTGCATCGCTCGAGTCGGCGCCAAGAAGTTCTTGTAAAAAGGGGACAGCCGTACGAATGTCGTATTTGGTAAACAGGGTTTGGGGATCCACGCAAATGAGCATCCGGGCAAGCGACCTAATGGCAAGCACACGTGTTTCAATAGTGGTTTGGTCTTGTGTATTGGGGACTGACCTGGGCGACGACGACGATGATGAAGACGACGACGACGACGATGCTGCCTCCTTCTTGTTGACCTCGCTGGTGCTGATAAGGTAGTTTACCACAATGTTTAGTGCACCCTGCTTGACGAGCTCGACCCGAGTAGATTTGGCTTGATCGGATGAGATGTTGTAAACGATTTTCACCACCTGGTCAAACGAGTTGGTTGACGTGGTTGACTTGTACGTTTTCAACAGGGTGATTTTCGAAACCACCTTATCCGTCAAGAGCAAGTCTCTGTTGAAAAGTGTTATTCCCGACTGGTCTTCTTTGGCGCTTTCAGACCCTGCGTTGGGCGTCGCCACGTTGCGTAGATGCCTTGCTGTCGGTGTTGAGTCGTTGATATCTTTTAATCTTGTCAAGTTTGCGAGGATGGACAAAATGCCATACTGCAACGATGTGTTGATTGTCTTTGGAGCCGACGAGGAGGATTGCCCTAGATTTAATAGGAGGAGGTTGACGAGCTCGACATCCATCCGCATCGTCTCTCTCACCTCCCAATAGAGCGACAAATACGTCAACCCCTCGACTGAATAGTCGAGGTGCCGCGACTTTTTCACCGATGCGATTAGTATGGCAGCCAACGTAGTGGTGGTGACGCCGGTTTTCTGTTCCGCACCAATAAACTTCCATAGCTTGACCAAGTTCAAACTCGACAACACGTTGATCTCGTCGTTGTTGATGCTGCACCCCTGGACAAGAAACAGATAGTAGTGCTTGGCATTGAATGTGCGGCAGTTTTCCACCACACACGATGCCCCCACGAGTTTCAAAACCGGGGCTGCCAATGGACGATAGTGCCCATCCACTATCGATTCGATTTTGCCAAGGACATGGTGCCTCGTCCTTTCGTCTTGGTAGATCAAAGAACAGACCTCGGGAATAAGGGGGAAACACATTTCGAGCACGGTTGAAAAGTTTAGAAACGCGTTGGAGTCTAGCGTCGTTTCCTCAGCCTGTACTTCCAAGTACTCCCTGACGATGCCGCTGGTCTCTTTGCTGTGGAACTGCAAGTTCTGGACAACCAACACGAGAACCTGGTGCGGGTACTTGTGGGCAAGGGTCAAGAACAAACTTAGGTGTTGGACGTTTGATGTGCTGAAGCTGGTGACCAAGGTGCTATAGATTGTGAGGTAGGCCAGCGGGTCATTGCAAGACTTGATGATTGTTCGCAAGTTGCTCAACAAGTTTTGGACAATTGGTTCTGGCTTCAGCTGAATAGCGTGAATGGTGTTGACAACTATACCGCCAGTATCATGAACCCCGCCTAGTATGGTCAAAAGCGGTACTGGGCTGTCAAGCAACAACTCGTAGAGCACCTTTGCTGTGGTTGGATTTTGGGAGTATTCGACCAATCGCGAATGCAGCGGGCTCTGCTGCTGTGGTGATGCACTCAGCTTGTTCAGCACCAACTCCTGTAATGTCGAAGCCACGTCATCATCCTCTATGGTTAGGCTTTCGAGCTTCTTTTGGAGACTGTCTGACATTGGTCCTTGTTGGCACTCGACTTGAACAAACAAAAAAAAAATAAAAAATTGTCATCAATAAATTAGAAACTAGCATCATCGATAACAAACTATCATCATCGATAACAAACTAGCACCACCACCATGGATACATCGACAGTGTTGGAAAAATACACCCAGGACTTGTCAAACTTGCCGCTTGAAGTGAGGCATCTTTTGGAAGAGATCAAAAACAAGGACACGCAACTTGCAGAGACCAGGAAACGATACCAAAGCAGAGACCACCAAATACACAAGTTTATCAAAGCCAATGGGACGCTAGCAAAGAACCCCAAGGAGCAGCAGTTGTATGTCAAAATAGAAGAAGATATGAAGGTGGCCCAGAAACTACAGAAGGAAAAGATTGTGCTTGCAAACACGGCGTTGTTTCTAATATCAAAGCATTTATTCAGCTTTGAGACCGACATTGCCAAGCTAGAGCGCGACGAGTTGTTGCCGCCACTTGAAACGCCTCTTGATTTGGAAGTCATTAACAAGGAGGACTATTCGTTGACGGGACTTTCTGACAGCTTGTCCGCCACCCCCACACCCAAAAATGGGTCCGCCACCCCCGCCACAGAGCAGTTGAAGAAAAAGAGAAAACAGGCAATGGTTGCTTCGGCTCAAGCCGCGGCTGTACCAGGAGGAACAGCAGGTGCAGCAGGTGCAGCCGGAGCAGGTGCAGGAGCAGGTGCAGGTGGAGCAACAGCATCATCCACGACGGCCCTGCGCCCAGTCAAGAGGCTTCGGTCTGAAGAGTTGGAGGACCCATTGCCGTATGATGGCGGATCGTTGGCAATCAACGGCACCGTATCCATGGGCGACGGCCCCAACGGTGACGATGCAGACAACAACCTCTACTGTTTCTGTCAACGCGTGTCTTTTGGTGAGATGATTGGGTGCGACAACGACGACTGCAAGTACGAATGGTTCCACTGGAGCTGTGTGGGTATCACATCGCCTCCCAAGGACGACGAGGTATGGTACTGTCCTGATTGCGCCCCAAAGATGGAGAAGAGAAAGAAAAAGAGAAAGACGGGGTAAGTGCAAATTTTGCTCTCGGGTGAATGTTTTATGGCGGTGGCGCTTCACACTATTGACACGATCAGGCTCAGTTTCGTACTCACCCTCGTGAAACAGTTTTAACGCGCATAAAAAGAACTGGCTGGAACAATAAGAAACATTTCCAACATTGTGAAAATTTCCCTGCGCGACTTTTGTATACAAAGGGGGTGGAGGGGGGTGCCGAGAACCGATTCGAGGAATAAAACAAAAAAAAAAAAACAATTGATCCGCCTTTAATCACACACACACACACACGTTCAGATGAGGTACACTCTTTTGGTTGCTTCCTTAGTTGGAGTATCTCTTGCAGCCGATGCCGCTCCAGCTGCTGCTCCAGCTGCTGTTCCTGCCGCTGCTCCTGCTCCTGCCCCTGCTGCTGCTCCTGTTCCTGCCCCTGCTGCTGTTCCTGCCCCTGCCCCTGCCGCTGCCAATACAAACACAGCGACAACTCCAGTAGCAGCTGATCCAGCTGCTGCTAATACAAACACAGCGACAACGCCAGTAGCAGCTGATCCAGCTGCTGTGAACACCGCAGCCACCACCCCTGCAACTGCGGCAACTGCGGCAACTGCTGCAACTGCTGCTGCTGCTGCTGCCGTCACCACCGGAACTGGTACTGGAACTGGTACAGGTACAGGCACAGGTACCGGTACAACACCTACTACCAACACTGCAGCTACAGCACGTACCAACACATTGACAACCCCAACTACAGGAACTACCGGCGTCCCCACAACGGGAACGGTTTCCAAGTCATCGTCCGTAACTCCTGCTGTAACAACGCCCACGGTGCCTGCCAACCCTGCTACCATGAATGCGGCCCAGCTTTCGGAGTACTCGCTAACAGTCACGATGAACGCGGCCCAGTTGTCCAACTACATAGCTACGCACAAGGCAACGACAGGCACGGGCACTGGCACTGGCACCGGCACGGGCACTGAAACTGGCATCGATACCGAGACCCCGGCCGGTGACGCTGCTCCACAAGCAACAAACCCACCTTCAAACCCCGCCACTGAAGTTGACGACACTACCAAGGGACTCACTTTTGTCACCACTAGAGTAACCAGAGAAAACTCTGGTCCTCCCACGACTGCACAGGCAAACAGCCAATCAAAGAGTACGCAAAGTCAGGCCAATGATGGTTCCCCTGCTATGGGCGGTAACACCCCCATGGTGCTCTACTTGGCATTGGTAGGCGCCGCTGCGGCCCTTATTTAGTATATCGATACATGTGTGTGTATATTAGAGAACCTTTTTTTTTCTTCTCCATTACTTCATCTAGGATTTTTTTTTTCTTTCTTCTTTACCCATTTGCAAGTCAAACCAGACTATAACCAATGATACGTAGGATCCATTTCCGACAGATACTGCCTGTGAGGCTACTTCGATCCAACTCGTCGTCGTCGTCGTCGCTATCTCCATTTGCATATGTGCATGATTACAAAACCCTTTACGAAAAAGTGGACAAGTTTATAACTCCCCAGTCGTCCTCCAGCGACATTTTCGAGGCAGTTAAAGCATGCAAGACGGTGCAGCAAGAGTTCCCCATCCAAGACCAACTCGACTCCAACTCCGAGTTGACCAAGAAGTGCAAGAAGTTGATTGACGGGATATTTGGGAAAGATGTGGAGTTTCCACCTACTCTATTGAAGCAGATTTTCACCCTCAACTTGCCAACGCAGTTGAACTTGGAAGTCATCAAGCACTACTATAGGCTTGGCCCCGCCGGTAGGTTTATCCCCAAGGATGTTGCGCTTATACCTTTGCGGAATGCCATCTACAACGCCGACTTTGAAAGGGCAATCAAGTTGACGGATCTAACTGTGGGCCACCCCAACTATATCAACCACAATGGCAAAATCATGAGAAACGGCTTGATAAAAATGGGGTTGACGGCGTTGCTTGTATCGTTTGGCTCCAAGTTTGGCATCAATGCCGTTATTGAAGCTGGGTACTTGGCTCCCGAATGGCACCACATCACGTCGGTGAGCACGATTGTGGTGACGTATGCGTTAAACTCGAGTTTTTTCATTGCCATTGTGGGGCTTGGTAAAAAGATTACTAGCGCCGGCGGCGACTACTTGGCGTGGCAAAAGGGAACGTTTTACAACACTTGGTTCAAGCATGCCGACGAGTTGTTGTTCTCGGCCAAGATTGTGGAGGCCGACCGGGACTTGAATATGGGAGACTCCAACCCGGCCATCATTGACGAGTTGTGCAAAACCACCCCCATAGTTGAGCTCCAAAGCACGTTGGCCCCAACAGTTGACCGGTATGGGGACAAGGTGAGGCGGTTCAGGACCAAGGACGATTTGGAAAAGTTGAAATTCCAGGCTTATTGGATCTCGGGCGGCGATGGCTTTGAGTGGGTCGAGCCCGACCAGGACCCGGCAGAAATACAATGGAGAGAGCATGTCGAGAAGTATAACAAGCCGGCGTTGCAACAGCACCACCACCAAAACCACGCCGGCGCAATTGGAGGGTGGACCGACCATGCAGTCAACAAGGAGTCCATTTAACCGAGTGTGCGTGTGTGTGTGTATATAAATATATAAAACTATAAAACATTGACTCTTATAAAATGTCCGGTTCCGTGGTATTACCAGTGTGGTTTATGTCCTCATGTTCTGTTGAGCCCTCGTTGTCTTGTGAGCCCTCCTCGGCTGAGTACCGGGGTATGAGTCGAATGTCATAGTCGGTCTCCAACTTCAACTCGTCCCACGGCTCAAAGTTCAACCACACCATATCAAACTCGTCGTCGGTTTCTATGGGGTGGTTGCCCAAACATATGCTTGGCTTGCTATACTCTGGGTTGACCAAGTCGGATGTGCCCTCCATGACGGCATCCAACCTTTCCGCCTTGTTGAGCTCAGTCGTTCGCTTTAGCTCGCCCTCCAATAAATCTCTCAGCCTCCTTTTGTTGGTTTCACACAATCGGGCGTGTATCTCGGAATACTTGCCCTTGTTGTTCAACTTGCTCAATAGACTGCCCCTCTGGCCGGTTATAACGTTGCTATTTTTCCCCAACTCCACCGACAAGTTGGCGAAATGGTTGGGGTCCTCAATCTCCTTTTCGACATTTTTGATCCAGTCGCCAACCTTTTCAATCCACGAATCAAAACTCATGGGCTTGTAGTACTTGTATGCCCCAAACCACGCGCTTGGCCTATCGCCATTCTTGGTCGCCATCTTTCTATAGTGCTGCGCTTCCTCAAACCACGGGTCGTAGGGTAAGGTTAAGCGGCTCAATTCCAACCCGCTGCCAAACACGACGCCGCTGCCAAACAATGCCGCAACCACGCCCTTCCACACGGGTCTCGGTCTCGGTCTCGCCACCATTGCTGGCGCTTGAGTATGCGCTACTAGTATGGGCTGACGCTTCAAAACACTCCTGGCATATCGAAAGCACCCCACGCCAATGCAGAATTGAATGCCAATGACGGTGTATAAAGCTGGCAAGTTGTCAGATGCGGGTGTCAAGGGACCCGATATCAATCCTATGCTCGGGTTCCTGGGTATTAAGCTTGCGGGATTGGGTATGACAAAGGATGTTGACCCTGGCGGTGGTGATGATGATGATGATGAGGAGGAGGAGGAGGAGGAGGAAGACAGCTTTCCATCTTGTGACTTTTTGGAATTATCTCGATCGTCGGGAGGAGGTATGTATACGCCCATGGCTGCTGGTGTGACCAATACAGAGATCCAATTGGTAAGAAAGAAAAAAAAAATGTCCTTGCAATTTGTTCTTTGCGTTTGGTTGCACGTGAGGATGGGAATGGATCTTTAGCATTCTAGCACATTCTAACCAAACCAAGCCAAACGAAACCAAACCAAACCCTACACCCCCCTACAGATGGGTCTACTGATCAACAATTTGTGTATATATATATAAAACCATATTGAAACTAAATGCAGAGATAAAATATCGATATACCCCACTGCGTTTTGTTTCTTTGTCATATATTGTGCTTTGCTTTCTTCTGGTTAAACAATGGTTCAACAGCTACAAAAGATAAAGGCAACGCAGCATGATTTTGAAAGGATGCGGGTGAAATGACATAGGACCTTGTGCTCCTACATATTCGTCCAATCTTCTTTTTTAGAAGCCTTCCTTCTTTTCGGCATACAATTCCTCCTTCAAATCAATGCCCAATTCCTTTCTAATGTCCTTCAACTCTTCCAAGTATGCGGCATACTGCTCTTTAGTTTCAACCTTGTGCTTCAAGGCCTCAAAGGTTCTAACGGCGGTTGGGTAGTCGTTGACTCTTCTGCATGCTTGCAACGCCTTTTCAATGACAGCGGGGGCAGGGACCAAATCGTACGAGAAACAGTTGTTCAAGATTCTCTGGACCTCAAACAAGTCGTAGGCTTCTTCAAACTCCTTTTCGTATCTAGAAAGAAAAAAAACAGTCGAGTTAGTAATTTGCATTCAGTCTCTGTGACTAAGGTTGTTTTCTTACATACCTAGCGGTGAATTCTTCAAAGGATTCCTCGTGGTGGTCGGAGTAGGCTCTGACTTGTTGTGGCATGGTCCTGGCAATAGGTCTCATGACAGACATTCTGGGGACCTGAGCAATGGCTCTGGCTCTCAACGATGAGCGAATGGTGGCAGAAAACATTTGTGTTGGATGGGGCTGGGACTTGGGGGTGGACTGGGGGACGTTAGAAACTAAAATGTCAATGGGGAGCGATGGATCCTTTTGAATAAAAGATTCTTTCAAGCAAGTAGGTGGTGGTAATGTGGTGTTCCTGTAGGGGCTGTCGGTTGTGCGGAGCTGTCCTAGTAGAGATGAGCCTGTGGTTGAGCTTAGTTGATTGTTCAAAGTGTGTTTTTTTTCCTCTCTCTTCCTTTCTTCCTCTCTCTCTCTATTTCTTTCACTCAGTAGCTGAAAAAAAAAAAAAAATCTCAATTGGATTATCTGAGCTGTGATTGATTGGCTGCGCGTTGTTTAGTATGAGAGAGGGTACTGTATACAGACAAATAGCACCAAAAAAATATAACAACCACAAACACAATGTGCCCTTCTGGGGTTAGAAAATCATACGACTTGTGTTTGCAGGTAAGCAACCCATATACCCCCCCAAAAGCTATACTCTCTCTCTCTCTCTCTATTTGTGTCTTCTCTCTCTTTGTCTCTTTCTCTCTACTTATACCCATTACCAGCCCATATTCAAGGTACCTGACCCAGCCTCTCACCACCGCAACAATTGTAGATCCACCAACACTGTTGCAAATGGCCGTGTTGCTACCCACCACCACTGCCGCCAAACCTTTTTGACAAATTGGCATTCTTGGCTGAGAAAGACGGTTTGGCACCTTTTTTTTTATTGGCGCTAAAACTCTCTCGCCGCTTGGGAAAGCAAGTGGTCAGCGTATTGTTGATGGGTTTCCAAATCGGCAAGTCCTTTACATCCACCTTCAACTTCCGCACCAACTCCTGTTTATCGTTATCGCCACCGTGCGGTAGTTTAATCTTTAGCTGTACCCACGACTTGTTCTGGGCCGTAGTCACCTTTAACGAGTTGGTCGGCTCGCGAATAAACATGTACCCATGAACGTTGCGTCGGTAAAAGGTGGAGCAGTAGTCCTCGGCATACCTATTGCTAAGGTCGGTGGACAACAAGTACTGGATAAACTGGTCACTATGGGGTATGCTGTACGTTCTGTCCGGGAGGTTCACAATTGGCTCGCTCAATGGTTCGGTTTTCTTGACCAGATTCGAGCTGTGCCGCCTTTGCTGTGGTTGCTGGGCCACTGGCTTGTACTTGACTGCTGCCATTGGTACAAAGATTGGGTTATTGATCTTGGCCAAGAATATATTCTCCTTTCTTTGCACCACTGGTTCCGCTCCTTCTTGGTGGGGTTCTTCCTCTTCCTCTTCGAGAAAAGATGTTATATACGATTCTTCCTTGTCACCAAACACTGCTTCCGTTGGCGACAGCGCCCGCCTCTCATTCCATATGGTTGATTGCAACAATGGCGTAGTAGACATTGTGGTGCTGGTGAATGAGGCAGCGGCAGAAGAAACCTGTGGGTACTCTGGCGTGGCGATTGCTGTCGCTGCTGCTGCTGCTGCGGCAGTAACTGTGGTTGGTAGAAAGCCATTGGTGTTGGAATAAAGTGGTTGCTGTTGCTGTTGATGTTGCTGTTGCTGGTACGATAGACTATGTAGCGCCGAACTCATCAAGCCGGCATCGTAGCCGCTAAAATGCTGGGAATAGTGGACGGCTGGAGAGGTGTTTGCTGATATCTTTGAGTTGAACGGGCTTATTGGCTCGGAAACCGTGCCTTTGAAAACCAGAGACCCGTGACTTATTAGCGGCGACGTGTCTAGAAACGGGGGTTTGGGCTGTAGGCTTGAAGCCGTGGTGTTGTCATCGAGGAAACTGGGGAAGAAGTTGGATGTCCTTCGTTGCTGCGGTCGAATGCGCTGGCTGCTATCGGCCGATATGCTTGCCTGGAGCGGGGAAAATACCATGTTTAAATCAATGTCAGACATTGCCGGTCTGGCCGCTTGGCAGAGTGGACTGTTACAGTGGGATGATACAGTGGGATGTTATGGTGGCTATTCCTCGTCCCGGTTTTTTATCGTTGCGTCATATTTGGTAAACAAGTGGCACGTGATAAAGTGTAGTTGTGCCGGGTAACAACATTCGTCGTTTGACCCCCTCGAGATAACCAAAACAAACAAAAAACGTAATGCTTTGTAAGCATGGATTACATAATCTTCTCTTTTGCACCTGTCCCATACCCCCCCAAACAAAGTACCAACCATCAAAGTACCAACAAAGTACCAACCCCCCAACCAATCCCCCAACCAACCGACTGAGCAGTATAGACAGCAGCAGAAAGATGAACTCGTTTCCAGCATGGACCACCAAAGGCGAGAGCCAGCAAGACGGCAAATATGGCCATCGGTTTAGGGAGTCCCACCCCGTAGGCGACTATATCGAAGAGGTGACGGCAGCAGCAGTGGCAGCAAATGCACACTCGTCCGCACCACAGCCACTAGCATCGACTGTCCCCAGTTCAGAAGAGCTCCAGCTGCAGCAGCTGCTGCTGCTGCTGCAACATACCAGCACGGGGTCTCCCAAGTATAACCACAAGCAGGTCGCCACCACCAAGCGAGCGGAGCAAAACAGAAACGCGCAGAGGGCATTCAGGCAGCGCAAAGAGCGGTACATCCAGGATTTGGAGGCCAAAGCAGCCGAAGTGGACCAGTTGAGACAAACCACCGAGGAGTTGAAGGCCGAGAACTCGCAGTTGAGAGACTATACGATTGCGTTGCAAAGCCGAGTACTTGAGTTGACCCAGAACAAGGGTGTTGACCGTTCAATCCCACCGCCGCCCGAATCGCTCAAAAAGAGCCGGTAGTCTTGATGATTTGGCGGCTACGCTTTTTTGTGTATGATATATATATATATATATGTATAAATAATGAGAGCCACACAAGGCCGATCTTGTATTGTGTGTGTGTGTGTGTGTGTGTGTTTTTTTTAGTGGGTAGAGGTTGTGAGGCCGTGGATCGTCTAGGCACGTTTTTGCTTTCTCTCCCTCTCCCCATGACAACGTAATATTGACACCACGAGTCAAAAGTGCTGTTTCGTTGGTGCCGTGCCGATTAGACTATGTAAGCCCTATATGCTTGGAATCAACAACAAAGCCGTGTTTGACAATAATTCCTAGGGGGGGGGGCCAGAAAAAACAACAAAAACACTGGGGCCGTGGATTGTGGCGGTCCTGTACCGGCCGTGTGAGGCTTTTGAATAAAACAAAAAAATGCCTCTGTTTTCTTGTGGGTGAGGCTCTCTCTTTTTTTTTTCTTCTTTTGTGTAGGTTTTTTTTTTTTTCTCGGCTGGCTCAGCCATGGCACCCGCAATTGTTTTGTATGGACCGTGGTACGTTTGCCTGCCTTATCACAAATTGGCTTTAGAAATATTTTTAGGGAAGGAGTCATATATATATATATTAGGAAAACAACAGCCAAGAAGTTACTGTTCCTCCCCCCCCCCTGCTGTTTATCCATTTGGTCATCACCCCGTTGCTAATATATCACCAAAAATGGCCAACGAGTACGGTACAGTTGAGCTGTACCGTGAGTTCTTGAACCGCATGCAATCAAAAAACTACAATGACAACCCCATCCAACTTATCAGCTCCCCTCCTCAGCAAATCCAGCCATCGCCAACCCACCCTACCAAGGGCGCTCTTCTCTCTCTTCCCTTACCGAGTCAATGCGACACAAAGTGCCATCAACAACCACAAATCAACCTCAATCTACAGTTGGATATCCTAGAATTTTACGGCGTGAGACAGCCACCACAGGAACCGCTTTCGCGTGAATCCATGTCCCCCTGCTTGTTTACTCCAATATTCACCCGCGAAGAGGGCGGGTCGCTATCCAGCAGCTATATGGAAGACCCAGAGATGGATGAGGATGAAGAAGAGGAGGACGACTATGATGAAGAAGAGGATGAAGAAGAGGATGACGATGTGGCGTTTTGGGGCCAGGATCTTGCCACCCGCCTTGGCGGGATGAACTTGATTGTTCCCGGATTGTTTCCCCGGATGGATATACACAACAATGACAAGTTCCTCAAGTTGGATATGATACCATTGGCCCCATCACACGTTTGCAAGTAAAACTGTGGTGTTTGTTGAGAACTGTGCAGGTCGCAGTTTTGCAACAACAACAACAACAACAACAACCCTCCCCTCCCCTCTCCTTTTTTTTGTTGATAGAGTTTATAACTGAATGGAATTTGATATGGTATTTGGTGGCTCATCACCACCCTCTGCCACAATCCCTTGTGGTTACATTTGGCTCCACCATTTGTTTTGTCACTGGTGCACTACTCGCTCTACACTTTTTTTTTCTGTAGAGGGAACCAAAATAAAAAAAAAAAATTTTTTATCAACCATAACCACCAACTCCATGCCCATGTTGAGACGAGTGATTGCTAGCGCGCCCCTCAGGAGGTGTCAAAGTACTTTGGCAAAGGGTGTCTGGTCAGACTTTTCCCGCAGGTCGCCCACCTTACAGATCAGCAATGAGGACGTGAGGAAAGGCGTCTTTGACAGGATAACTCAAGGCCCAGCATCCATAAAGAAGATTGACCACCGGTTGAAATACCACTCGCCGCCCGAAATTGACGGTGCTTTTGCCATATCTTACAAACTCTTGGAACAACAAGCTGCTGAAGTATATGCTCAGATTCAACAGTTGAAACAAGAGTTGGCGTCCACCTCCGACAAGGACGCGCGCAAGACCATCGAGGACCAGATTGAAGAATTGTCGGTTGAAGCAGAACAGCACAACCCCGAGGTGATGTACAATGCCGAATTCCACCGGGACCAGCTTGACATGGCACAGCCGGTTTACAGGAAATTGGCCAAGGACCAATGGAGAGACGGTGCTTTGTTGGTTGCCATGCAAAGGTTGGAGCAACTACACGTCATCCCCGACACCTTGCCCACCCTTGACCCCAAAGCCGAGGTCAAGATCAAGTTTGCCCACAACTTTGAAACCGAGTTTGCCAACTGGGTTGAGCCAGGAACCATTTTGCCAGCATTTGCCGTGTCCGAGCCACCCACCATCCAGATCCAAGAGTTTGACCGGGTTGAACTAAACCAGTTGTACACGGTGGTGGTGGTGAACCCGGACGAGCCAAATGTGAAAACAAACTCATTCACAACCACTCTCCACTATGCATTGGCAAACGTGCCGTTGAACAATGTCGACAACACCATTGATGCCGGCAAATTGTTGAGCCACGGAGACCAGTACACCATCAAGGAGTATGTGCCATTAGCGCCAGAAAAGAATGCCCAAATACAAAGAGCTTGTCTCTGGGTGTTTAGACAATCCAAGCCATTGGATGTGGGCCCCATCAAGGAGCACAACTTTGACATTCGCCAATTTGCCGCTGATCACGGTTTGGTCGCGGTGGGTGGACATGTGTGGAGACAACATTACGATAGAAGCGTCCCTAGAATAAGACAGGAGTATGGCTTGCCCAAGGGCAGAGTGTTTGCGAGGGAAAGAAGCATGAACCCGGTGAGGATGTAAATAGGCTAACCATGTATATACAAAAAAAAAGACCCTCACTGCTATGACTATTTTTTTTTTTTTTTCGTTTCCATCTCCCTCATTTTTGACAACCAGATTCTATAACGTGGCAGCACACACACACACACGCACACACACATGTACACAAGAAATGGCAGCTGATCTAGACCACCGACGGAGAGAGCTACTAGAGCTCAACACACGCGCATGGGATGGCGAATCACCGTTCAAGACAGCATCCAAGTTGGATTCATCATTGAAGAAAAACACCACATTCATCAAAAAGATCAAGACCGGGTTGAATAGCGAGCAGTACAAGTCTGTGTTGAAGGACATTGAAACCGTATCCATTGAAAAGTATCTCGCCGAAGTGACAGTATCGCTTGCTGAAGGACTTGTAAAGTGTTCCAAGACCGACGATATAGCAGCCGCCATGGAGATTGTGTCGGCGTTGCACCAACGCTTCACCACCGCATTCTCGCCCGTGTTGATGGCACAACTTTTGGTGCACGCAGCCAATCCCAACAGAAGGTTGGAGCTGGCTTTGGATGAGCGGGATGAGGCAGCTAGAGTGAGCCGCCAGCGAAACTTGCTCAAGCTTATTGGCGAGTTTTACATCATTGGCGTATTCCGGAACTTGAAGGATTGCCCCAAGGACTTGGTCCCAGACGAAATATTGGCCAAGTTTGGGAAGGGACAGGTGTCTGAGCCCATTATACTTGTTGTGGTTAAAGACTTGTTGAACTTTGAGTTGAAACTGGGCAACTCGCTAAGCATTGCACAATCGTTTTTGAAACGGTTTGGCGGCATCATATTCGATAACGACAACGAGTTGCTACTGTTTGATGTGCGGAACGTGTTGCAGCAAGTCTTTACAATCTACACCAAAGCCGTGTTTGACCTTTTGGTCAACTTGAACAAAAAGATGCACCAAACAATCAAGCGAAACAAAAAGGCATCGATCAGAACCGGCCGGATCTTGGACGAGGTCCAGGCCGAGGTCGATGCCGTTACGGCATTGTACGAAAAGTTTAAAGCCACTTCAGTGTTTCTTGCCACTGCAGTTGGTATTCCGTTGCCGCCTTTGGACGAGGAAGCTACAGACGCAGACGGAGACGGCGGCGACTCGGTGGTTGAAGTTGTCAAGACAAAATACCCGATTGACGATGAACTGAATGGCGGCGTGTGGGAAGATGTTAATGAACGGAATTTCTACACGGTGATACCGCTGTTGGCCGAGCTTATTGAAACTCATGGAGGCGGCGAAGGCGGAGCGGGTGCGGGTGTAGTAACTGGAGCAGGAGCAGGAGCAGGAGCAGGAGCGGGTAGAGCCTTGTTCAAAGATGGTGAAAGAATACAGGAATTTTTATCCCGGTTGGCGGAGGTGGGTTCCAACGACTTGGACCTGCTTGTGTCCGAGTTCCACCATCTCAATTTGAACAACAAGGCAACCAAAAACAGAATCATGAAGTTTTTCGTTGAAGCGTCGAGTGTTAGCAACTTGAAGTACTATGCCCGGTTCCTCAAGATCAACGAGGTCAGTTTGGCCGACTTGATCGCCGAGTTGATTGAGCATTTGGATAAGGGGTTCCGGTCACAATTGTACCAAAACAAGTTGAACTTTAAAAACATTTTGTTTTTTGTGGAAATGATCAAATTCAAAATGATTCCCACCCATGTCATCTTCCACAAAATCAGAAACTTGACGCTAAATATTACGTCGACCAACAACATTGATATCTTGTCGGTGTTTTATGAGAATGTGGGCCGGTTCTTGCTAAATGACCCGGATTACAAACCGTTGATGCGGGAGATGATTGAGTTGTTGAAGGAAAAGCGGAGACTGCCGAGCCTAAAGATCAACGACAAGTTGGCGATCAACAACTTGCTCATTATTGTTGAGCCCCCGGCAGCCAAGGTGCGGCTGGTGCCCGAAAAAGTCGAGCTCTCGCCCAAGCTGCAGTTTGTGCAGCGGTTGCTCAGAGTGGAGTTGAACGAAAAGACCCTTCCCTTGGTGTTGAACTTGATGAAAAAGATTTCGGTAAAATCAAACGAGGAGTGCTGCAATACCATCCTTGAGTGCTTTGCCCACCCCGAGTTGCTCAACTACGAAAACATCCCGGCGTTGGCGGCCGTGTTGCAAATGTTTTTTGACAAGTACAAGCGGGTGGTTGTGTGTACGGTGGACACCATTGTGGAGAGCATCTTTCGTGGGCTCGAGCTCTGTGACTTCCGAATGAATCGGGTGAGGTTGTCGCAGGTCAAGTTTATTGCCGAAATGTACAACCACCAGGTGATCAGCTTCAAATTGGTGAATGACTTGTTGTACCGTATCTTGTGCTTGGGCCACCCCGACAACCACCCACTTCCAAACAACTGGGATGTGGAGGTGGACTTGCCGGACAACTATTTCCGGATCCATTTGTGCTGCCTATTGTTGAGCTCGTTGAAATCCATCTTTGTGGATACTGATTTGCGGTCGCAGAAAAAGTCGCCCACACGCGCCGCCGAGATCAAAAGGCGAAACGATATCAACCGGGACTTGTTGGGGGTGTTTATGACGTTTCTCCAGTACTACGTATACTGCAAGGAGCAGCCGTTGCCGATTGACACTGAGTTTAGGTTGAACGATTTGTTTACAAAGTACAAGAGTGTTGCCACCGTTGTAAAGTACGATACAATCAAAGAAGTGGTAATGCGGCTTCAGGACCTGATGCAAACAAGACGAGACGCCGAGCAGTTTTTGGACGACGATGAAGATGATTTTGTGGCGGAGGAGGAAAACGAGATTGAAGGAGAAGCAGAGGTTGAAGATGACGACGCGTCCGATGGGGATGAGTCGACTGAAGATGACGATTACGGGGAGGTGGATGGTGAGGAGGATGACGAGGATGGTGAGGATGACGAAGGGGAGGGGGACGACGACGACGACGACGACGATGAGGATGATGATGAAGAGGATGATACAAGTGACGATGAGAGTGAGGTGGAGCAAAACAACAAGTTGCTCCTTGACCAAGAAAGGAAAACGTTTCTGGAAACCCTTGACAAAGAGTACCAGAAAATCATGATTGAGTCTTATGGAATGTCATCAAGAGACAACAAACGAGTCAACATGCCCGTACCCCGGCAATTTGCCGACCAATCTCCAGCAGAAGTATCTGGCGGCAAAGTCTCGTTTGGGTTGCTTACCCGGGGAGGCAAGAAACCAAATGTCCGGCACTTGCGCCTTGCGAGTGATAGCGACTTTGCTCAGGCCGTAAGGAAGGAAAAGGAGGGCCAGAAGCAGGACCGAGAAAGGATTATGAACTTGGCATCGCGCATGGGTTAGCTATTTAGTCGTTGTGAGAGGTCTATTGCAATATGGTAGTCATTGTGCTCTATGGCGTCGTCGATGGGGATATCACACTTGGGGCACCGCTTTGACTGCAACAACACGTCCAAGAGGTTGCCCAGAGTGATTTTCTTTTGCAACGTTTGGTAAATGTCTGCCGTTCGTTTGCGGGGTAGTGGTGGCAGTGCCAGCCTTGCCCGATGTGCCCGTTTTTCTGGATGTGGTTTCCTCGGCTGCTCCCTCGCAGCCTCCTGCTTGTTGAAATCGTCAAATAGCTTGCGCATATAGTCTGAATTCTTACTAGAGTCGACGTGGATGCGTTTTTCCGGTACATCCATTTCCGGAGGCTCTCTCGACGACTCGTAGTCCTCAAACATCCGCGCAATATGGTCTCTATTTTCCTTTGCTAGGTTCCTTGTCGGCGGGGCAAGTGACGGTGGCGGTGGCGGTGGTGCCAGGGCCAGGCTCAGGCTCAGGCTCATGGCCTCTCGCTTGGCTTTAACTTCCTGGTTTATCGCCATGAGTTCCTGGTTATATGGACTGGCTTGTGCGGCGGCTGCGTCTTTACTAGCATACGACTCAATCAACGCGGTGTCGTTCAAAACAGTAAAGTTGGAAACGGTCAATGATAGGTTACGCATGGCCAAAATCTTGACGAGTCTGGGGTTTCCCTGGTAAAGCTCTTTCACCAGTTTGTTGTTATTCAATGCACTCACCCTGGTGTTGATCTCCAAATACTCCCGCAACAACGCATAGCCGCCCTCTTCGATCGCGTTTCTCATTTTCGCCAAATCCTTGTGGAACGGTAGCGGCATCTGCCGCGTCTGCCGGGCGCCCTTTGCCGGGCACACGCCAATCGTCAATGTCTTTGGCCGCTTGATACTGCCCTTGTCCCGCTTGCATAACTTGGTCAACGACAAGTCCATGTTTTCATTGTCCAAATCAATCAACCGGTTGTACAAGTCGCCCGCAAACACCTTCAACCAGTCGTAGGCGTCTGCCAAAGTGCGTACGGGGTACTCCATCCGGATGTTTTTTGTCGCCGTCATAGACTTGACCTCGACCTTGTGAGTGAGCTCCAGCGGGTGCGTGCCGCGAACAATGTTGTACAACTTGAGCGCCAACTCCGGGTCCTCCTTCAACTCCTCCTGGAGCATGCCGAGGGTGTAGTTTTCGCGAATAAAGCCAATGGAGTTTTTGTCTGGCGGGACATCGAGTCGGTTGATCAACGAGTCCCCCAACTTGCCACCCATCCCGGTCACGTCGGTTAATTCAAAGTTGCCCAAAAACTGGTTGACGGCTCGGTTTCGTATTATTGTTTGGTCGTCTGGCTTGCGGAACCCCCCGGCCAATTTGGCCACGAGCCGGTTTCTCGCGAGCCCGGCCGAGGTGGTGTATCCCAACTCCTCGTATATCAATTTGCGCAAGTCCAATAATAGTTGCGAGCCGATAACAAGGCACACGTCGTCCCAATCTTCGATGATGGGAATGCCGTCGTTGTCGGACTTTTCGCGCTCCGAGAGTATAACCTCGCCGGCCCATTGGAGATCTTGCGGCAACTCGGCCGGAAGCGGCGGTAGTTGTGGGCCGCCACTCTGCAAGAGCTGGGGGAAATATGTGGTCATCTTTTCATACAACACGCGCCCGAAATCGACGTAGCTCTCGTCAATGCTGGCCTTTTCCACCAAATCGCATTGGCTCTGCACGAGCCGCAAAATCTTTCTGCTCTCTCGACGATACGTGTCCAACGACACCTTGTGCACCCCAACGGCCGGTAATCCCTCCTGGTACGCCCAGTGCGACTCTCCCTTTTTGTACACGGCGGCGTGGGCTAGGATCACGTTGGGGCACTTTTCGCGGGCCAGCTGCACGGTATCCATCCGGCCAATGCCAAACTTTCGCGCCGCGTAGCTCACTGCAATCAACGAGTTCCACTGCACGCACACCACGGGGTCCTGGTCGGTCAAGCCTAGTCGGATCTGCTCTACCTGGGCAAAGAACGCGTTCTGGTCCACCAAGGCAATGGTGGATAACGGCAGGAGGTACGCCTTTTCGGGGTCGTTGAGGTCCATAAAGTTTTGCAAGGTGAAGCTAGAGGTCGCCTTTGGACACGTCTTGAGCGGCGGTCTTGACGTGTCGACGCTGGCTTTCACCGACATTTGTGGGGTGGAGGTGTGGAGATGATGATGAGTGCTTGAGGGGGGCCAGAGATAAACACTGATGACATATGCGCACAACCAAAAATAAATAAAAATAAGTAAATGACAATGTAGAAACGACGCCAGATTTGCTCGTGCAAAGAAAAAGTACTAGAGAATATACGGTTTGGACGGTGTCGGTGAGAGGATGGGCACCTCTTGTCTCAGTTCTTGGGCCAAGTGTTGGGGTTGTTCCCCAGTTTTCGCCTACCAAAAGGTGGTTTATTTCTGTACTTCCTGGAAAATCAGAGGGGTTGAAAGTGCAGTATTTTGCTCGTATGGCGCAGTGGTAGCGCAGCAGATTGCAAATCTGTTGGTCCTTAGTTCGAACCTGAGTGCGAGCTTGTACTTTTTTTTTCTTTTATGATTATCCCTCCCCCCCCCCTTTCCTTCCATTTCCCTCCCCTTCCCTTCCCCTCCATTTCCCTCCAGATGATTAGTTATCTACAACAGTTGTCTGCCTCCTGTAACCATATATTCTACATCTCGTACTTTTCAGAGAAAAACTGACACTCGTGCTCCTTGGCCCACCGACGCGCGTCCTCAATCAACCCGTCCGGGCCGCATGCAATAACCCAACTATTGTAGTTATCGTGTCTCGTGGTTGGATCGTCGTTGGCAAACACTTCGTCAAACTTGGGTCTCCCGAGCCTGTACGCCTCTCGTTTCGGCTCTTCTTCCCCTTCCGCTTCCGCTTCTCCCTTACCGCTTTCCTTCTTTATGCTTTGCATTTCAATGCCCTCGTCTAGCAACGCGTGCCCCTCTTCTCCTTCATCTTCAATGACAAATACGGGGATTTGCCGCAGTTGTTGTTGTTGTTGTTGTTGCTGATGTTCCTGATGCAGGGATCCAGAGACTGGCAGATCTAAAGACGTCACATACACCTGTACACCCACCATGTCGAGCTGGTCTAGTATAAACGTATCGGCCTGACTTCTCACACACCACACGAGTCTCACGGGGATGTTGGAGTTGCAGCTCTTGAAATGGTTGAGGATGGGCAAGCCAAACGATATGCCCGAGCCGCCACACACAATGTTGATATGTTGTGCCGTGTGAAAAAATGGCCCTGGGAGCGATGGGTACGGTCCCGTCACCAAGTACGTTTCCGTGGGATCAAACACAAACTGGGTCTTTTTCACCACCAAGCAGAGCGCATTGGCGTCGTTTTCCGGTACCGTGGTGATTGTGTATGGGTGGGTAGCCTCAACCCACGATTTGGCGTGCAGAATGGAATAATTGAGCCGGAGGTGCGACGCCGGAAGCCACGGGGGGAAAGTTGCCGGCTGCGGGATGCGGACGATTTGCAACGTCAGCGCCGGGGTATCCACCACCTTGAGCGAGTGAACAGGGTATGCGGCCCAGAACCTCAAGTACAACTGGTAGGCAAGTAAGAACAAGCACAAGATTGCAAACGGGGTCACGCCCGGCCGCGCATGGAACGCAATTAGCACCACCAATGCCCACGCGGTTATATTGTGGATAACGTAAAACGAGGCGTAAACCTTTTTCCTTAAACCCTTGATGGAGATGACCACAAGCACCATAAACAGGATAAACACAATCACTCCCAACAAGTTCAAGACCTTAAACGTCTTGGTGACGACAGTGCCCTCCCGGATCCATTTGTAGGTGAACCCGGCCGCGTGGATGGCGGCGCAGAGGGCAATCAACCGCGACACCCACTTGTGCAAGTTCAAGTTCTCCAAATAGTAACCCAATTTCACCGAGTGCAAGTTTGGAGGGCGTAGGACAAGGTAGATGTTTAGCGGAATCAACGCATACGCCATCCGGCCGAACCTCTTGGCAGACACGATATACTCTTGCGAAAAGCTCTTGATGTTATAGCCGCCGGCAAAGAGCACGATTAGGAGCCATATAATGATGACGAGCCAAGTGGGCGGCTCGCTCATTCGGCGCCATAGTTTGGGGTGGATGCCCGAGCCGCGCCACCTTTGCAAGTAGTAGAACTTGGTTTGGAGCGTGTACAAGATGAATACAACGGAAAGCGCAAATACAATGTACCCATACTTGATGTTGATAAAATGGTGGTCTCCATGCCGGGGTTGGAGTTGTGGGTATGTTTCGCTCATGCCGGTGGTTGATGTTTTGTATCGTCGATTTGTTTTGCACACCTTTTTTTTTTTGTTTTTGTTTAGGGTCGATATTGGGGACACACAAACCTGACATGTGTGGATAGGGTTCAACGAATGGTACAGACAGCCCCATCTAACATCTCTGATATATCTCGACATGATTCTACTCCATCAAGGCCTGCCTTGGTAACTTTTAGACAGGGTTGCGTTATAAGAATGCATAAGAACAACTAACAGATAGAGTTGCTTTTCTTGGTAGACGCCAAGCGGCGGAGTGTTGGCCTGGGTTTTAACCAATAAGAATAACCACAAATCAAATTCACGGTACGTACGTCTTTCGCACAAATACATTTCACATTCCTTCTACCGCCAACATCTAACTAATAAACTTCACCAGCTGGGGGGGTAGTCTTGCAATGACATCTGCGTTTAAGCTGGATACGGGTAGTTTCCAATTGTGGC
>JAKTZW010000461.1:0-21130 GCA_030579015.1 Zhuliangozyma blackwelliae | reverse complement strand
AAACCAAAAACAAAACCAAAAACAATAGTAAACAACCAACATTATACACATTGGTCAAAAAAATAGACAATGTCACATCTCAACGCATTGAGTAGCAACCAAAAGAGCCAGTTGAGAAATGCCTTTACCTTGATTGACGGAGAGTCGCGAGACTCAAAAATCACGGTGGACGATTTGAGAAAACTATATTCCACATTGGCGTTGAAACAGCCAACAGAGACCGAGTTGGCGAAAATGTTGACTGTAGACGGCAAAAGGCAAGAGTCAATCACATTTTCCCAGTTTCTGAACATAATGGCCACCGAGCTAGCCAAGTTGGAAGACAGGTCGGTCATTTATGGTGCCCTCAAAACCTATTCGGACAGAGAGGACCTCAAGACGTTCAAGGACGAGTTACAGATTGATTTGGCCGCCATAAAGGATGCATGCTGCTCGGTGCAACTAGGCGAGATAGGGTCAGGGGATAACCGATTATCGAGACAGACTTTCGACAAGTTGGTGCACGGCTTTGTCCTACAGCAAATGGATGGCAAGCAAATCTTTCTTGCCTCGAAATGGATGGATGCGTATATAGATTGACTAATACAGCTACCAGTTCTTGTTGTCTCTTTCTTTTCTTTTCCTTTCCCTTATTTTCTGTTCTTTTCCGTTCTTTCATTGCTTCTCTCTCTCTACATGTTCTAGTTATCAACAATCAACTCATCACAGCCCCAGTCCTCATAAGATCCATCGGGCAAGTATCTCCTGATAACCAACGGAATCTTTCTTTGTGCCAACTCCTTCATTGCAATTTGCAAAGGATCGGTCTCACCCTCAATGTCGACCAACACGGGAGCATTCAACGATATCTGCAAGGCCCGAGTGCCCAATATTCTGGCTCTCTCGTACTTGGTCATATACGGCGTGGTAGTTCTCTTTTCCTTGGGTATGGCTAGTTCCTTGGCCGTCTTTTGTCTGGGCGCATTGGCAGCGGCAATAGCAGCATCGTCGGGACCAAACCCACCGTTTATCACCGTTTTCCCCTCAGCAGTTTGCACGCCCACGTCTCCTCCGTTTGGGTCATCAAACTCGTTATCTGAAAAGTGGTCTGGTTGATCAAAGTCGTCAAAGTTTTCGGCCCCTTCGTTAAAACCATTTTCCTCGTAGTCAGACATGGCGGTGTTGATGGAGCGTCAATGATGAGGTTTGCTTGAATTGATGATGAGCGAGGGAGAGAGGGATGGAAAAAAAAAAAAACCTACAGTAAATGCCAGTCGTGCAGTTGACCAAAACGGAGATGGACTATAATCAACATTCATGTTGGGTGACTACATACACATATACATATACATATACATATACATATACATATACATATACATATACATATACACCCATACATACCTATGTTCTCCTCTTTTCGTTGGCCGCATCGCCAATCTACAATTCATCGGCGTATGGCAAGACATCGACGTCACCAATAGCAACATAGTTGAATCCCAAGGGAGCCTTGGAGGCATCGGCCTTGACGCTCAACGAGTCAAAGGTGTTTGATTGTAATGCAATAGACAACTCGGCCGCCTTGACTGCGTCGGTCAATTGTGACGAGGAAACCCCAGTTGCAATCTGCTTGGCTTGCTTGATGGCAGCGGCAACCTTTTCAGCTGGGCCTTGGGCAGCAATGACAAACAAACCAGCGTCTTGGTATTTCTTCAAGTACGACGTGGCGCCGACTTTGTGCAATGGGGAGCCGTTGAAAGGCAAGGTGCTGGTACCAATAGCAGCGGCCAAGACTTCGTACTTGCCAAAGTCGGCTGGCTTCACTGGGACACCGAGCAACGCTGCCGACAAGCCCTTGGATCTGATTCTAGACTCTTTGCCATTGAAAAACTTGACTGGAGCAGATTCAGAAGAACCCGAGGCCAAGGCGGAAAAGGGCGACTCGCCAACAAACTTGGCCACGTCGGCCTCAACGGCACCATCGGCAACAAGAGACACGTTGCCGCTCTTGAACACCTGGGAAGCAAAGTCAACAACGTCGTCCCTGCTGAGTTGCGAAGCGCCGTCGTAGAGCAAGGGGTTGCCCAACCCCTTTCTGAAGGAGATCTCGTGCAATTCTTCCAAGGCAACATAGACATTGTCGGCCTGCTTGGCCACGTATTCAGAATATGCTGCTGGCAAAACCACCTCGTCAAACTCGTGCGGTCTGAACTGGGTGTTTGTCAACACGTTCCCCAAGGCTTCGACATAGTATGGCAAGTCCTGCGCCAAAAAGGTGGTGTTCAAAATCAACGAGTCTCTGGTGACCTGGCTCGTGAACTGGCCACCCAACAACTCAGACTCTCTAGTGAATCTCAACGCCGACTTGGCGTCGGTGTTCAAAAAGGTGTACTTGGATAACAAGTGAGCAACACCCGATTTGCCAGCCTTGGAACCGGCATTCTTGACTATGACGGAAAGGTTGGTCAAGCCGGAATTTGACTCCTTTGCAGTGACCTTGATTGAGTTGGCTGCAGTAGCATAGGTACGGATGGAACGGGATAACATGGCTAGAGTCCTCTGTGCTGTTTTCAATGTTCGAGTCTTCTTAGTTCCTGCCTCTCTCTTTTTTTTTTATGGTTCTTTTTTTTTTTCTGGTTGTTTTGGCTCCTGTCTGTTTCCAATGGTGTGAAAAATTGGAAATTCTCAACCGTTGATTGGTATAAAACAATTGGTCGCGCATCACGTGACACGTACGATACATACACCACACAACCATGCAGCTGCAGCATGGCAGTTGACTATTGACACCTCTTGAACAAAGGCACCGGATTGTAGAATGCATTATTTATTTATATATCCTCTTTTTTTTTATTTGCTAGCATGCAATGAACGCAGCCTGTAAAACTCGACTACATCCGTCCCTCCTACTTGCTGGGTACTATATCTGAGCCAAGTTCAACTTTGGCACCTCCAGGTCAGGCACATCGTTCTCCACAATATAGTCAGCAATGAGCTTTCCCCAGAGCAAATCCATCAAGATCAAAACATGGACCGCGCCCCAAACCAAGTTGATACTGTAGAAGAAGTTTGAGTTCCCGTTGCCCAAGACGATCCAGCAATAGTAGAAAATAGGCGACAATAACAACGCAATCAACAACGTGAGGCCGGTGACGTACACAAACTTGCAGTGAGGAATGACCGTCGCCCTAAAAATGGGAATCATTGATAATGCTAGGCCCAAGTCCCCCACCGTGGGATACGACTTGGTGAACGACAACCAGATATAGGACAACACCACGGCCAAAAGGGAATCGCCCAATTTTGGCGCCAGCTTAAACTCAAACAACCGAAGGGTGATGGGCAAGACAAAGACGACCGAGTAGATGTTGAACATCCCAACATAGAATGGGGTGAAAAAGTCAAACATCTCGGTGAATATGTACCACCACAACCCGACGTTGGGAGTGATTTTCCGGAAAAGTATGACTGTGGTGTAGCACTGGCTGATAAACTGCCACGACGCGGTGATGGCAAACGATGCCAACAAGAGCAACCCCGCCGATGCGACAAAGATCCCAATTCCTTGCGAGTAGAGCTTGGCCCTGTCTCTTTGCGAAGCGGTGGAGTGGGCTAGCGCGATGACGGAGGGCAAAAGGTAGATGGGGCTAAAGGACATGTATGACGCTGCCGACAACGAGATCATGGCCCTTGGGACATTGTTGGCAGCGACAACCTGGTAGATCGACTCGATGAAAAAGAGCCAGGTGAATGCAATGGACGAGTGGCTAAGGTTTGTCAATACAATCAACGGGTTGAACAAATAGAAGCTAGCAATCAAATTGTCATCGAATCCGGTATACTTCCTGCCTATCTTGGCGGCGTGGTGGTTGTTGTACCACCTGTTGATGGCAATTAGCCTATGGGCAATAAAAAGGTCCACCAACGTGTACAACAAATGAAACCAAATGTCGCCAAACGGTAACGAGTCGACCAAAGACATCAACACCACAAACAATGGCGGGTGGTGGTTTACCCCGCCGTCGTACAAGTCGATGTTGTGCTGCAAGTAGTAGAACGACTCTTTTAGCGATTTGAATGCAACAAGCGGCGTGGACAACTCGACAGTAGAGTCTAGCGTGGCCACAATCAGAGGCACCAATATTGGTAGCACAAACCGCACCAAGCCGCCAATGATAAACACCTGCGATAACTGACTCATTGTTTTAGTGGGTGGTATTTTGGTGGGTGGTGTTTTGGTGGGTGGTGTTTTGGCGTTGCTCTTACGTGTTGTGATTGTATATGGTTGGAAAAAAAAAAAAAGTAGATGAAAATGAAAATGAAAATGAAAACCCAAAACTATTTACAAGGGTTTTAAATCGGCTTTAAAGATCCCCAGAAACACACCGATTATCGCCACAACTAGCATGTCAGATGTACGTATTAGCAGATCCTTTTTTAGGGTGGAAACCAGACGCCTACTAACACGAGACAGTTTCAACCCATAAACCCCAAGCCGTTTCTCAATTCGTTGGTTGGTCTGCCAGTCATTGTCAGGTTAAAGTGGAATAGCACCGAATATAGAGGGACGTTGCAATCGATAGACAACTATATGAACCTACAATTGAACGACGCCGTTGAGACATTGGAGAATGCAAAAGATGGAGAGACTATTGGCGACATCTTTATCAGGTGCAACAATGTGTTGTTTGTGCGAGCCGCTGCGGGAACCGCCAATGGGAAGGACACACAGCCTGTAGCACAACATGAAACCTCAGAAGCGGTCAAAGAGGAGGCAAAAGAAGAGGAAATGAAAGATTAGAGGAGACGTATTTAGGTGTTTCCGTGCTATCAACGCATGGTACATATAATAAAAACAAACAAACCAAAAAAAAAAAAATCAGAATTTGCATTGGATGCCATTTTGAAATGGAGAGAGCAAAAAAAAAAAAAAAAAAAAATCGTAGGTTGATTAGTGCCAGCACCCTTTTCCTTTCCCCGACAAACACATGACTGAACCAGAAGTGGCTCCGTATGGAGGGTACCTACTCCGAACTTTGGACGAGGAACACAAGGCGGACGAGGAAATCAAGCAGCATAGCTTGGAGGTGGTTGTTGTTGGTGGCGAGAAGCAAACAATTCGACCTGTGGCCGTGAGGGTGAATGGAGTCGACAATTTGTCCACCAACGACATCAAGGCGTTTGTGGATTACTACTTGAACTACGAGGTTACAGAGGAGGGTCAGTTTAGACCAGTGGAGCAAGAAGTCGAGTACAGGGTAGAGTGGATCGATGACTCGTCGGTGAACCTTGTCTTTACCAGCATCCAAGATACCAAGAAAGCGTTGGCGGCCTTGAGTGTCGCGATTGGGTCTGGGGATGCAGACGAAAGTGGGCTAGATTTGCAGACGTACTACGCCAGAGCCATTCAGGAAAGAGTGGCCAAGCCATATAACCCCATTATCGCGTTCAAGAAGCATCGAGATTTGGCGTTTAGGTTGGGAACCGCCATTGCCAAAGAGAATGGGGACGATGCAGAGATGGACGAAGACGAGACGTCGGTTGAATTGTACATTCGGCAGTCGTTTGAGTCAGACCGGAAAGTCAAAAACGCTGCGCAGTATTCAAGATACTATTTGATGCACGGAGAGCCCGAAAGGAGACCACGGCCACGCCCCAGGACCCGCGAGGGAAGAGAAGGGAGGGAGGGGAGAGACAGAAGAGACAGAAGTGACAGAAGTGACAGAAGAAACTTTAGTCGAGAACCAAAAGAAGAAGGAAGGGATAACGACGATGACGACGAGGATTTGTTTGCTGAACGGTTGAAAAACCCAAGCAGTCGTGCTGCTAGCGCAGCCTACAGCGACGAGGATGACTTGTTTGCCGATAGGTTGAAACAAAGAAACAGGGAGCAGTCGCCACTGAGATCTGGCAAAAACATTAGCTCTTCGTACAGGCACCGCTGATTAGACTGTATATTATCAAAGGACAATTTTTTTTTTCTTTCTAATTTCCCTCCTGGCCAAAGTCATTGGTGAACTTGATATGGTTGGCAATGTCGGCTTCGTTGACGGTGGGTCTATTCGACTTGATTGCCTTTATGAAATCCTTGATGGTCAAAGGCGGCTCCTTCAACTCGTCGGTGCCCACGTCAATCCAATTTGTCTCTCTGGCCCCCTCGTCTCCGGGCGAGCACGGCGTCAATTTCGTGGTGCCGTCGGTGTCGACAACGGGCTTGAAATGGGTAGCCTGCTGGATCTTACGAATAGGCTGCATCAAAGCATCTCTCACCACCACGGCAATATCGTGCCCCGAGTAGCCATCAGTCATCTCGGCCAACGTCCTATAGTCCTGCGGCGTGCACTCGCAGGGTACATCTCCAATGTTGATTTCAAACATTCTGGTTCTGGCATCGACCTCGGGTAACGGGATGTATATTCTCCGTTCGAATCTCCTCCTGATGGCAGCATCCAACTGCCACGGGATGTTGGTGGCACCCAAGACCAACACTCCCTGCGCGTCGTTTCCCACCCCATTCATCTGCACCAACAACTCCGTCTTTATCCTTCTGCTTGCCTCGCTCTCGCCCTCGCCACGGGGCCCACACAAAGCGTCCACCTCGTCAATAAAGATAATCGACGGCTTGCTCTCCCTCGCCATGGTGAACAACTGCTTGACCAACCTTTCTGACTCGCCCATCCACTTGGAAACCAAGTCGGACGACGAAACACTGAAAAACGTCGAGTTGGCCTCCGTCGCCACCGCCTTGGCCAAGTACGACTTACCCGTCCCCGGGGGACCATACAACAATATGCCGGAGGTGGGCTTTCTGTTGCCCACAAACAACTGCGGGAACTTGACGGGCAAAATCACCGCCTCCTTCAACGCTTCCTTGGCCCCATCTAGCCCGGCAATGTCTGACCAACTAACGTTGGGCTTTTCCGAGAGTATTGCTCCCGCCAATGCACCCCGCAACTTCTTTGTGTCGGCGTCGTCGTCGTCCCCGTCGCCCGACTTTTTGGCCTTGGTGGAGCCGTTGGCTGACGACTCGGCGGCGTTGGATTTGGTTTGCTGCTTTTCCAAGTGGTCCTTCAACTGCTCGGCCCGGGTGAGGTACTCGGTGAACTTGGACTTGACAAGCTCCTTGGACTTGGGGTTCTTTTCGTACTTGATGGCGAGCATTAGGTAGTCTAACCCGTTGTAGTAGAGTTTGTAGGCCTCTTCATACCGCGTGGCTGTGTCGGCGTCAATAGCCTTTTGCACCAAGTCGATGCCCTTGCTCAAAAAGTCCGATGCTCCAGACATGCCAAAGTGTGTTGTGTTGTGCTGTGCTGTGTCGTGTGTCGTGTGCTGTATGCAGCGGGAGAGGGGAGGGGGGAACCAGCGGTGTTTGATAATCAACGAGAATTACAAATGTGGGTGGGCAGGAGAACAAAGGTAGTGCGAAAATCCTAAACCGGCGTGGGCGCTACCAACTAAATGATTTTGCGCTCAACAAGACTTGCAACTATAAATTGTGGTTCCCCGTTGTATCTCACTTGGTGGATCTGTTTGCGTTCCAACAGTTGTTGTACTTGCAAGCGTGATGGTAAACATTACACGCCACACTCCAGACAAGCCACATGTACCAAGACGTCGTGTTGGGATCGATGCAGCGTCTTGTACTGCTTTGATGGCGTTCAACCCCCTCGTTGGGGGTGTGATGGCATTAGCACTTGTTCCAAGTAGTACCCCCCCCTCCCCCAGCATTTGTAGCAAGAACGGTCCATCCTAGCAGAGTATAAACCATCAACTACTATTTCCCCACCGTCTTCCTCGAATGTTTTCTTTTTCTTTTTCTTTTTCTTTTTTTTTGCGACGGAGCGGAAATTGATATACCCGGGAATGTTTTATTTCCGTCCCTTTTTTCTTCTTCTTCTCAGGTCAGAGCTTGGACAGTTCCGCTTTGCATGGAGTGGCTGAAAGACTGGGCTCATCACCACGAAAGAACGTCGCGCTTTCTTTGAAGGGGGGACTGGTCCAAAGCTTGAGCAATAACCCAACAGCACGCTGAAGCAGTAAAAGTGAGAATTCTCTCCCCTGCCTTTTTCCCCCCCAGAAACCTTGAAAGGGGCTCCACAGTTTTTTGAGACAATTTTTTTTTATACTCTCATCAAAAGATCCAATTAGTCATCATCATCAAGCCGTACGTCCACAACCAAGATGGCCCCTTCGTCAGATATCGACACTAGCGTGCTGGTGATGAAACGAAGCTTTTCCGACGACTCTCACCGGTCGGTCGAGGAAACACCCGTTAGACCATACGAAGTCTACCCCATCAGCACGATAAATTCGCAAGCAACAAGCCACTTGGAGGCGCAAATATCCCGTACCCGCACCAACCAGTCAGAGCTATCGAGAATACTAAGCGGCATCAGAGACGACCAGCAGTTGGATGAGGAAGAGAAGGCACAGTACCGCGAGAGGAGAGACACCGAGTATATACTAGCAAGCCAGCTAGATTTGGCCAGCAGGACGTCAAGGCTGGAGCAACAGGCAAGGTCCAACAAAGGGTCGCGTGCCAGCTTGGACTCCAAGCAGCCTGGGACACAAGCGGGTGAAGAAAAAGACGAGGAGTTAGAGGAGGCAAGGACAAACGCGGTGGACGAAGGCCCGAGGCAGGACGGAGGGTTCGCCTGGATCATGGCATTTTGTGCCATGTTGGCGATGTTTTCCACCTGGGGTGCCAACGCCGGCTTTGGCGTGTTTTTAAACTATTACCTCACCAGCAACACGTTTCCTGGCGCCACCGAATACGACTTTGCCTTGATTGGTGGGATTGTTGTGTTTCTCGCCAACGTGTTGTCGCCATTCAGTGCATTGTTGTACAAGGCCTTTGGGTTTAGAACCGTTTGCTGTATGGGGATTGTGTTACAGACGGTGGGGTACATTCTCTCCTCGTTTGCCACCAAGTTCTGGCACTTGTTCTTGACGCAGGGGGTCTTGGTTGGCTTTTCGTTTTCCTTGATCTTTTTGCCGTGCACGTTGGTGTTGCCCACCTGGTTTGACAAGAAAAAGGCCACCTCAATGGGTATTGCTGTTTCTGGCGCCGGTTTGGGCGGCTTGGTGTTTTCGCTCAGTGTCAATCGCGTGATTGAACAGACGGGGGACCAGAGATGGGCATTGCGGATGGTGGGGTTTGTTACCTTGTTTGCATCGTTGGTGTGTGCCGTGGTGATGAAACCGAGAAACTACAAGGCCATTCCGTTGAAGCAAAGCTTGAGCAAACCATTTTTGGCTGAGAATTTCAGGGTTATTTTCGACATCAAGGTGTTTAAAAACGCCGGGTTATGCTTGGCCGCGGGGTGGTTTGCCATTGCTCTTGTGGGGTACACCTTGATGTTGTTTTCCTTGTCGTCCTATGCAACCCTGGTGGGGTTGAGTCATGCACAAGGGTCGGTGTTGACTTCGGTGATGAATGCGGCTCAAATCGTGGGCCGTCCCAGCATGGGGATCTTGGCCGACAGGTTTGGGAGGGCCAACTTTACTGCCATCGTCAGTCTTGTGATTAGCATTTTGCTCTATGCATTCTGGATCAACACAACCTCTTATGGCTCGCTTATTGCCTTTAGCGTTGTCATTGGGTTGATTGTGGGCGTTGGTTCCTCAATGGCCCAGCCGCTTGCTGCTGACTGCTTGGAGGGCGAGCTTGAAAAGCTACCAGCCGGTTGGTCGGGCATAAACATTTTTGTTTCGCCCTTTTGCCTCGTTGCTGAAGTGATTGCATTGGCATTGGTTACCGATAGTGACCGGCCGTACTTGCACACCCAAATCTTTGCTGGCACTTGTTTTTTTGCATGCTTTCTCTTGATGATCTTTTTGAGAGAGTTTTTGATACGAAAACATTTGGCCAGGCGCCTTGAGGCGTCGCAGAGTAGATTGGCCAAAATCGGGTGCACGACACGGAGCGGTTACTTGAGAGCAGAAAAAGACGAGCTGGTTGCGGGGGTCGAGAAAGGAGGCGACGGCGACGGCAACGGCGACGGCAACGGCGATGGTGACGGTGACTACAACGAAGAAGTCTTGTTGCATGAGCGAGTTCAAAGATACCACGATTTGTTGAGGAGGTCGTTTCTTGCATTCTTCATTCGTGCGGCATACCCCATCAAGGTGTAGGGGCACAACAGCCAGCTCAGTCCCCCGAGTAGTCAATTTAGTTTTTACTTATTCAGTTAATATACATTACCGGGTTATATTTATATGTTGTACAAGTATAGTAACAGGCCACGAATGTGCATGTGCAATGTATGTGTGTAAGAGCAACACAGTAAATATAATCTTCCCTTCCCCCCAAAAAAATGATGGCAAGTCTTTCTTAACGGTTAGACTTGGCAACTCTTTCCAACTCGTCCTTCTTCTTGATGGCATAAGAGGTAGAAGAGCCCTTGGCGGCGTTGATCAATTCTTCGGCCAAACATTCGGCAATGGTCTTGATGTTTCTGAAAGAGGCTTCTCTGGCACCAATGGTCAACAAAGCAATAGATTGGTTGACTCTTCTCAATGGCGAGACATCGACGGCTTGTCTTCTGACGGTACCGGAAGAACCGATTCTGGTCGAGTCTTCTCTGGCACCAGAGTTGACAATGGCGTCAACAATGACTTGGAGTGGGTTTTGTTCGGTCAAAACGTGAACAATCTCCAAAGCGTGCTTGACGATTCTGACAGCCTTCAACTTCTTACCGTTGTTTCTACCGTTCATCATCAACGAGTTGGTCAATCTTTCAACAATAGGACATTGAGCCTTTCTGAATCTCTTGCTGGCGTACTTGCCGGCGGTGTGGGAAACAAAGACTGGAGATCTGATCTGGATGTAGTCAACCAAGGAGACGTCCTTGACTTCGACATCTTCAAAAGACCACTTGTTGAACAACTTGACTTCTCTTTGAGCTTCTTGGACGTCAACTGGGATCGAGGTGGCCAATTCAACGATTTGCAATTCTTCTTGAACAACAGGTTGTTGTTCTTCCTGTTGCTCTTCGTATTGCTCTTCGAACTGTTCTTCAACGTCAGACATGTTTAGTTACTGCTTGGTGGATGGAGGATGTAAGTTTCAAAATTTTTTTTTTTTTCAGCTACTTGAGATTGGAAAGGAAGAAAAAAAAAGGACTTGGTCGTGTTGCAGCGCAACTCTCGTGTCACGTGTGTAGCATGTTAGGGCTAAAGCCCTGGATGTAAATTGTGGTGTTGTGGGGCGCTGGGACCTGTTGGACAAAAGAAAACCCGCCAGGGGAGTATAAGCGACAGTAACCAACCTAATGAATGTATGTTCAGAAGCTTTGGTCTTGAACTGATGCTGTTATGGTCGATATCAGCGTTGGTTGACGCTGCTACCATGCCATGGCCTCGAGCTCGTCTTTGTTGCGGTATGCAGGATTTGTGAACCTAGCCTTCCTAATTGGGCTGATGTGGTAATTCTGTCGATTGCAGAAGAAAAGAAAGGAGAAAACTCGTCGCTCAACGTAGTCACGTGAGCGTGATCTTTCATTTCCCCTCCCCCACTCCCTCCCCCCCCCTCATATTTGTGCCATCCAATATTTGGTAACCAAAACAAATGAGGGCTCCAGTAAATTATACCCCACAACCAAGCTTGCTCTCCCCTCTCCCCAGTTTAACGAGCAAGCACCCAACTCAGATGGTTTAGGCAAGTGTTGTTCTTAACCAAGTGTTGTTCTTAACCAAGTGTTGTTCCTAACCAGGTGTAATATTATCAATAAAAAGCAACAACAAGATTTTGCCCAGCCCAAAGTCCGTGGACAAGCGGAAACTTTTGTTTGTTTTGTGCCAATTTGGTTGGCCGCTTTCGGGGTGCATGGCCTGCCTGGCCTATTGCCTGATACATTTGCCTACCCAGATTTTTGTAGCCAAGACCTTTTTGGCGCAATTGTCAAAAGAAAATAAAACCGCTTGAACCATTAATAACAAAAAGAAATGTATCCATAAGGAATGCTGTTCATACTGCAGTTCATACTGCTGCTTCTGCTGCTTCTGCTGCTGCTGCTGTGATCATCCCCGGTACTGCTATTGCTGTCTGTTGCTGTCTGTTGCTGATGCTTCCCGGCCTCTTATCCCTCCATCGTTGCATCCACTTTTGAATAGTCTTGCACCACCACACCTTTGATTTCTTGGTATTTTGGGACAAGAAATACACCACCCAAGAGGATTTCTCCTGAACCGGAAATGAAAAAGAAAAGTGGAGAGAGGTGGAGGGTATAAGTATCCACCATACCGACATCCCCCCATGGAAGCACAAACCACAGAAACCACAGAAACCAAATGTCCACCAATACAAACATGGACTTGAAAGAAGGGGCGTATGCTCTCTCCAACGACTCGTCGTCTTCCCAGCTTGAACCCCCAGCCAATCCAGAGGATATGGTCCAGCAGTTGGCGCAAGAACTTGGCGTCAACCAGAAAAAGCTCATGTGGAAAATTGATCTCTGGGTGGTGCCCCCATTTTGCCTTTTGTACTTTCTTTCCTTTTTGGACCGGGTCAACATTTCAAACGCCAACCTTTACGGCTTATCCACCGACTTGGGCCTCACCGGCACTCAATACAACACCGCATTAACCGCGTTTTTCATTCCGTATATCCTTTTTGAAGTGGCAGCAAACTATGCCCTCAAAATTGTTTCGCCGCACAAATGGTTGTCGGCAATGGTGATGGCGTTTGGCGCCGTGTCTATTGGCATGGGGTTTGTCCAAAACTTTGGCGGTTTGGTTGCGTGCCGGTTCTTGATTGGTATTGCTGAAGCGTCAACGTTTCCCTCCATCTTTTACTTGTTGTCGACCTACTACTCCAAAGCAGAAGCACAGCGGCGGTTTTCGGCATTCTTTTCGTGTGTTGCGCTTGCCGGGGCAGCTTCTGGAGCCATTGCATACCGGATCAATGAGATGGATGGCTTGCACGGATTGGCCAGCTGGAGGTGGATCTTTATTCTTGAAGGGATAGTTACATGCGGGTGTGCCGTTATTTTGTACTTTTTGATTGCCGACTTTCCTGAAGAGGCGCGGTTTTTGAATGAGAGTGAGAGACGGTTTTTGAAAACCAAGTTGGAGCTCTATTCGGGTACCTCGTCGGCGTTTGAAATCAAAAACACCATCAAAGACGTTGCAAGGTGCTTTAAGGACTGGTTGATCTGGTTGCCAGCATTGTCCTACTTTGGCTTGATTATACCTTCTTATGGGTACGCCTACTTTGCAGCCTCCATTATTCATCAATTGGGCCACACGGCGGTTGCCGCGCAGCAGCACACGGTGTATCCGTGGGTATGTGCGTTTGGTATTATCAATGTCACTGCGTTTATTTCGGATCACTTTAAAAAGAGATTACCCTTTACGTTGATTGCCTCGGTGGTTGGCATTGCTGGGTTGACAATGATCTTAGTGGCCACTGATAGTCCCCAGGTTCGCTACGCTGGCTGTTTCCTTGCTGCGAGCGGACTCTACACGGCCATGCCCATGGTTGTGTGCTGGGCAGCGTTGAATAATGGGTCTCATATCCGCAAGTCTGTGGGTACTGCGTGGCAGATTGGGTTTGGCAATATTGGCGGGATTGTTGCCACGTTTATCTTTTTGGCCAGAGACGCCCCCGTGTACAAGCCGGGGTTGGCCACATCCATTGCCGCCGTGTGTTTTTCGATTGTGTGTTCGCTAGCATACTTTTTCACCTGCTACAGGATGAACAGGGTCAAGCAGAGTGACGCTTATAAGCAGGAGTTTGCAGCTATGCCCGAGAGAACTCAGATTATCGATGGTGACAGGAACCCTAAATTTGTGTATTTGTACTAAAGATTTAGAATTGTATTCTGTACAATTTATATTTTTATTTTTATTTTTATTTTCTTTATTTTTTTGGTTGCACAAGAGGGGCTTAACGGAGGAACGGAAGTCGTATTTGTTGCGCTCAAACAGCGCAACCTGGAAAGAAGGGTGGCGTGTGGCAAATACTGGTGGGTTGCTGGAATAAATGGCGGATACAGGACGTAGGTTGCTTTCCAGCTGATCAGAATGCACTTTTTTTTTTACTTATTAATTATTTTTGCTTACTCTTTCCCTTTCTCTTTCTCTTACTCCTCTTTCTATTGTGGGCGGGACGCAATATTAACTTGAAATGGGGAAGTAATAAAAATAGTCATAAAAAAATATTTTATATTAATTTTTTTTTTAGTGAACAAATAAATTCCGGCCCGCTGCCCCCACTCCCCCCGCGCTTGTGCTTCTTGTTTTTCAGCATGTCCAGGTCCTTTACCGGAGTTCACTAGACTTTTTACCCGCCCTGTAATGTGTGGAGTTAGTCACAGTTCGACACGCTAAAGATATAAGACTCGTAGATCCCCTTTCCTCCTCATTTCCTCGTCATTTTCTCCACACTTTACCTCCACCACACCACCACATCATGTCGCTTCACGAAAAAAGTGCTGAAAGTGCCAAAGAACCAGAGTACATTGACTCTGACACATCGTCATTACCGCAGCTCGAGCCAGAGGCTACTGCCAAGGACCAGGTTGAATTGTTGGCAAAAGAACTTGGCATCAACCAGAAAAAGCTCATGTGGAAAATTGATCTCTGGGTGGTGCCCCCATTTTGCCTTTTGTACTTTCTTTCCTTTTTGGACCGGGTCAACATTTCAAACGCCAACCTTTACGGCTTATCCACCGACTTGGGCCTCACTGGTAACCAGTACAACATTGCATTGACGGTATTTTTTGTTCCCTATGTGTTTTTCGAGGTTGCTGCCAACTATGTCATCAAGTTTGTGCGCCCCCACATTTGGCTTTCGGTCTTGGTGTTGTCGTTTGGCGCCATTTCCATTGGCATGGGGTTTGTCCAAAACTTTGGCGGCTTGGTTGCGTGCCGGTTCTTGATTGGTATCACTGAAGCGTCAACGTTTCCCTCCATTTTCTACTTGTTGTCCACCTACTACTCCAAGGCCGAGTCGCAAAGAAGGTTCTCGGCCTTTTTTTCGTGCACGGCCTTGTCTGGTGCCGCTTCTGGGGCTATTGCCTACAGAATCAACGACTTGGATGGCGTCCATGGATTAGCAAGCTGGAGGTGGGTTTTCATCATTGAAGGAATCATCACCTGCGGGTGTGCCGTTATTTTGTTCTTTTTGATTGCCGACTTTCCTGAAGAGGCGCGGTTCTTGAATGAGAATGAGAGACGGTTTTTGAAATCCAAGTTGGAGCTCTATTCGGGTACCTCGTCGGCGTTTGAAATCAAAAACACCATCAAAGACGTTGCAAAGTGCTTTAAGGATTGGTTGATCTGGTTGCCATCATTGACGTATTTCGGGTTGATTATTCCTTCTTATGGGTACGCCTACTTTGCCGCTACAATCATCAAGCAAATGGGCTATACCGCAGTTGCGGCGCAGCAACATTCTGTCTACCCCTGGGTTTGTGCGTTTGGTCTTATCAACGTCACTGCCTTTGTTTCCGATTACTTCAAAAGGAGGTTGCCGTTTGCCATATTCGCGTCAGTCCTAGCCATTATCGGTCTTTCCATGATTTTGGGCGCGACCGATAGCCCCCAGGTTCGCTACGCCGGCTGTTTCCTTGCTGCGAGCGGACTCTACACGGCCATGCCCATGGTTGTGTGCTGGGCAGCGTTGAATAATGGGTCTCATATCCGAAAGTCTGTGGGTACTGCGTGGCAGATTGGGTTTGGCAATATTGGCGGGATTGTTGCCACGTTTATCTTTTTGGCCAGAGACGCCCCCGTGTACAAGCCGGGGTTGGCCACATCCATTGCTGCCGTGTGTTTTTCGATTGTGTGCTCGCTAGCATACTTTTTCACCTGCTACAGGATGAACAGGGTCAAGCAGAGTGACGCTTATAAGCAGGAGTTTGAGGCGATGCCCGAGAGAGAGCAGATCAATGCTGGTGACAGGAACCCGAAATTTGTATACTTGTATTAAGGAGGAAAAGAGGGGAAAGGTTATTTCAACTAGCCATGACGTAAAGAATACCAAAAACTATGTCCTAAACAACTGTGTCTTAAACAACTATGTCCTAAACAACTGTGTCCTAAACAACTGTGTCCGATGTAAAACTTACTTTGCCTAAATAACACTATCCTTCTCCACCCCCTCCCCTTCCAGGCTGTGCTGTTAACCAATTGATGACTGCGAAAGAGAGTCACACTCTTACAGGTTAACCTTTTTTTTTTCTCTCTCTCTCGGCTTCTCTTTTTTTTTCTCGGCTTAATTTACAAGTTGCGTAAACAGCCCAAATAATCTAAACCACCACTCCCGGAAGCACAAAAAAAAAGACAGGGGGTAACCTGTGCCACTTCTTCTTCTTCTTCTTCTACCATTGAGAGCCCATTGACCCAATGTCCAAGGACGAATACTTTAACCCGCCCCCAGGCGCACCCCCCACTTTTGCCCAAGGCGGCAACTCGAGCTACGTTCCGCAAGGCCAGCCCTCGTATAGTGTCCAAAATCAGGATCGGGGTTTCGGCGGGATGCCGGGCCAACAACAAGGATACGGACCTCCTCCGCAGGGAGCCTACTACCAGCATCAACCAGGGTACGGTGGTCCGCCTCCTCAGCAAGGCTACTATCAGCAGTCCCAGCCAATGTACGTACAACAGCAGCCCACGAGCGGAAACACCGAGGGATGTTTGATGGCATGCTTGGCCGCTCTTTGTGTTTGCTGTACGTTGGATATGATATTTTAAGCAAGAGACTTTTGGCCCTATTGCTTTGCTAACCTGTCGTTGTCTACATAAGTGTATAGTGCACTTGTCTTTTATCGTTTACTTGTTTGCTTGGGAACTGAATTGTATCAAGTCTCTCCCAGTATCTCCATCAATTAGCTGATGCGGTGCTGAATGCCCTGTTTCTGCAAGATTTCACGATCTAGATGCAAAAAGCACAGTGCCAACAAGGCATCGGCAATCAACACGCACACGGCATTGATCACAAAGCCAAAGTGTAACATGCCATGCGCCGCCAACTTTCCCGTGAAGATAGGCCCCACGCAGCGCGCAATCGTCTTGGCTATGTTGACCAAGCCCATCACCTTGGTAATCTCGTTCTTGGGCAAGATGGACGTGAGCATCACCTGGCGAGGAACCACATCCATGGTTGTGGTTGTATAGTAAAGCACCAACAAAACCGCCACCACCGCATAGCGGCTGCACCATGCAACGGTGCCGAGAAAAAGCGCCGATGGCACTTGCGCAAGCAAGATTGCCTTTACAGGCCCCACCAACTTGGCCAACATTGCCGACGGCAAGGACGAGAATGCGTCGACCGAGTTGGTGACAAAGAAAAGACCCCCCAAAGCGCTTGCGCTCAATTCAAATGTCACCTTCAAGTAGTAAACGATCCACGCCGACGGCATGAATCCGTACCCCAAGGAGTCAAGCATGAAAATAGCCAAAAGGCGAGGAAGATAGTGCTTGGCGGCGCTGGATAGGCCGGAGCGACCTTGCTTGTTTTGATCGTTTTGATTCTCTTGACTTTCCTGACTGTAGTCATCCTGGTTGTTTGCCACCAATGGCGTTTCTTCCTCCTCGGGAAAATTGTCCACATAGACTTCACACTTGCTGGACAAAAATAGCATGAGGCAAAGCTTGACCAATGCTAGCCCGGTGTATATTAGAAACACGTACCGGTAGCAGCCGGCAAGTTCCACGTCCCACGCTTGGTGCATATAGTCAACTGCCACGCCGCAAACCAACGAGCCCAAAGCTGCCCCCGCCGTAGCAAACAATCCATGAAACGCAAATATCTCCGGTCTGTGGTTGTGCGGCGTTAGGTGGGCAATAGATGCCTCTTCCACCGACTTGAATGGCCCGGTCTCGTCTCCTGAAGGCGAGATGACGCCAAGTATAGCCGCGAGCAAAAGCACTAGGTAGCTTGACGACGCGGCAAACACTAGCCCCGAGCCAAGCATCATGACCGACCCAATCACCATGACTTTTCTTCGGCCAATACGGTCGGCGTTCCAGGTGAGAAAGTAGGATATGAACGCATCGCCAATCAACGTCAACGTCATAAAGAGCCCAATCTTCTCCTCGGACACGCCCATTGACTTTAAGTACAAGGTCAAGACTTGGTTAGTCAAGCCGTAGCTGGCCATTCTGAAAAACACCGAGCACCATAGTATGCGGATATCGCTGTTTGACTGTGAAAGTGACTCGAGCAAGTGCATCCTCTTTTCCTCCGCAAAGAATATGTATGTATTTCTTTTTTTTTATTTTTTTTATTTGAAGTTGTTCCTCATTTTTTGTTTTTTTTTTTGGCTCATTAGATTATACATGTAAACTTTTAAGCATTGTTCAGCACCAGAATTGGTAGGGTGTTCAGCACCAGAATTGGTAGAGTCTATAGTAGAGCGGCTTCGACTTGAGCATCTCCTTCTCCTCGGCAATCTCCTGCCGCAACACTTCGGCGTCCTCGGCGCTTCTTCCCGAGTCGAGGTCAATGTCTTCGTACTTGACAAACATCTTCCAGTTTCTCGTCCACAACTTGTGCCCCACATAAAGCACCAACACAATGATTGCCGCCAAGTACGTTTGGAAGAAGGAAACGGGGTCCGGCTTGTGCGATCCCAAGGGGAACAATGCCAACCAAAACTGCAAGCCCAACACCGCCACATTCATAATCAAGCCGTACCAGGAACCAAGAACGCCCGTGTTTGACACGTAGGGCAAGTCCTTTAAGGACCTTCCTTGCGCCTTCATCGCGCCCCGGAACCTGATATGGGCAGCGTTGATGCTTCCCCACGTGAACAACGTAGAAAGGCCCGACAACGCCACCAACCAGGCAAACACGTCTTCTTGTTTCTTTGAGGCAGAGACAAACGACAAGAGCGCGACAACGGCGCTGGTGGCTATGCCGGCCAACGGCCGGCCCCTTCTGTCAACGTAGGTGTAAATCTTGGGCGCGAGTCCCTGCTGGGCCAACGCCAATATCGTGCGCGAAAACCCAAATACGGCCGAGTTGCCAATGGCCAAGAGGGCAACCAACACAACAACGTTGAAAATGGAAGGCAAAACCTTGATTCCGCCGGCTCTGATTGCCACCACAAAGGGCGAGGCGGACGCGCCGCTCCCCCCGAGCAATTCGTTTGACGAAGAAGGAACAAGGAACCCAATCAATGTCAATGTCAACATGTAAAAAATGAGAATCCGCCACAACACTTGCTTCATGGCCCGTGGCACCACCTTTCTGGGGTTTCCCTCCGTTTCCGATGCCGTCAACCCCACCAACTCGGTTCCAGCAAGCGAATAAGTGGCCGAGAGCAACACCGAAACCACCCCCTTGAACCCGCTGGCAAACGCGGGATGCCAGTTGGTAGCTCCAATGTACCCCTGATCGCCGCCGCCGCAAATCAAAATGATTGCCAAGATGTCAAACCCCACCACGCCCAAAAGCTTAACGATTGCGGCGATAAACTCGGCCTCGCCAAAGGCAGACACGGAAAAGAGATTGAGTCCCATAATCAACACATAAAAGATGGCGACCCACGCAACACTATTGATGTGGGAGTTCCAAAAGTTGATAGTCATGGAGCACGCCACCAACTCCAAGGGGCAAACCACCACCCAAAACAATGCATAGACGTACAGCATGGCAAACCCCCAGCTCTCGTCGATGAATTTCGTCGAGTACACGGTAAACGACCCGGTAACGGGCATGGCTCCACACAACTCGGCGAGGGCTTGCATTGTGGCGTACAAAAACGACGAAACGATGCCCCAGCCAATCAACACCCCGGCGGGGCCCCCCGCCCTCAATGCCTGTCCACTCACAACGAGCAACCCACTGCCTATACACCCGGTGAGCGATATCATGTGAATCTGGCGCTTTTTCAAGCTCTGTCTTAGCTGCGTGTCCTGCCGTATCTCCCCATGCTCGAGGTCTCCACTGGCCATCTCGGGCCTCTTGAACGAGTCTTTAAAGTCCTGCCATACTCCGACAGACCCAACGGTTGAAAGCTCCTGCGAGGTCGACGCAAAATCTTGGTTGAACGAGTCTTTGGGTGTGTGTGGTGCGTCTGGGCTGTGTTTCTCTTCCATTGTGTGTGTGTGTGTATAAAGATTTATACGCTGCTATATTGCCCAAGCCCAAGCCCAAAAGAAAGAAAGAGACAAGAAACAGAGTAGTATATATTATGCAAAAGTTGTTTCCTGACTCACCCACCCAAGTGCCTTGACGCTACTCCTTCCCTGAAAAATTTTATGTATATACCAATTGTTGCATTCCGATACTTTCTTTTTTCTTTCTTTTTTTTTTCTTTTTTTTCTTGGTTCTTGAATGTTTTTCTTCCAGACTGCGAAACAGGAGCAACTTGTGCGGCAATTTGGAGCGCATGTTTGCGGCGTTTGGCGTTGTATCTGGGTTTTATGGTTAGCAGGCTAGCAGGGAACCGCCGGTGCTGTTACAACCCTAGCACAAAGCGCGGGCAAACAGGCCCGGTTCCGGACTTTTGTACTCACTCTGAACAGGTGACGGCTAGCACCATCTCTCTTTCTCCTTCTCTTTCTCTTTCTCTCTCTCTCTCTCTCTCTCTCTTTCTAGTTAATCATGTGGGCGAGAGATGCCAAGATCTCGCGAGACGCATTCGATTTTCAATGACCTGCTTCTTATAAACAGAGCGGTACGGCGTTCCCCTGTGGCGACACCTATCACCATGCTTGTGGTATTACTGAGCGGGTGTCCAAAAGAAGGGCCCTGTGGTTGAGGGTTAACTAGAACCACCTGATGTAACTGCATTTCTTTAAACGAGGTGGGGGGGGGGGGAGGAAGAAAAAACCAGCAGGGGTATTGGACCATTTCTTCCCCCCTCCTTATTACTACAATAAGGTAGCGTGGAGGGGACCGCTCGCTCGAAATGGCGTCGGCCTACAAGCTAGCATTGTGTTGTGACGGTTCCCCAAGTATCGAGCAATATACCAACAAAACTTTTGGAGACACATGGAAAGGGGGAACAAGGGACAACGCAGTTGACAGTCGGCAAAGCAGTCAGAAATGCTTCTCTTGAACCGATAACGCGTTGCTTAGTTTTTGAAGGGCAGCGAGATTCTCACATGGATTGTAATTGCTGGGTCTCTCCCCGTCCTACGTCATAAACACGTGACTACACATCCCTTCTTTCTCCCTTCCCCTCCTACCCCCTCC
>JAKTZW010000460.1:0-21535 GCA_030579015.1 Zhuliangozyma blackwelliae | reverse complement strand
AAAAAAAAAACAAAAAACCGAAACGTTACCTTTAGTTTATATCTGCTTATCTATGATTATAATATATACCCTTGTTATGACTTTGTCCCAGGCATGTGTAGTCTGCTTATTCAAGATAAAAGAGATGGTGTTTACTGCTCATTCAAGATAAAAGAGAGGGTGTTTTCAAGTTTCTAGATTGTATTATTGGAGAGGGGGTATATGTGTATAGAAGAGTTATAAACGGTATAGTTTAGTAGCTTTCTTACAAGGCCAACAAAGCACCAGCAGCAATGGCAGCGAAACCAACAGCATAAGTGTTACCGGCACCTTCAAAGGTGGTAACGTTGGCTGCGGCAACGGTGGAGTTGGCCGAGGAGACTGGGACAACGGTGGCTGGGCATGGGACCTCGGTCTCGGTACATTCGGTGATGGTGGCCAAGGTGGTGGTGAGCTCAACAACAGTGGAGACTGGGGCGGCGGAAGAACCAGCGTTGACGGCGGCGACGGCGGCGGCGAAAATGGCGACAGTGGAGAATTGCATTATGAACGAGAGACTAATAGTTGGTTATTGATAGAATGAAGAAGAAAAGAAAAAAGGAAAAGAGGGAAACATGAGAGGAGGGCAATGTCGATCTGTATTTATAGTTTCTCTCCAGGCGGTGTTTGTTGACTGGAGGATGTTTTGGTTTGTGTTTTAGCCTTTGGTGGTGTAGGCAAGAGTTTGTTTTCCGGTTTGTTTACCTTTCGCGAACAAAGATAGACAGAGCGAAAAAGTGTAACAAAATGACACCACAAAATCCCATCCTGCCCCGCCAGCCACAAGCATAGATCGCGTGGCTCGGCCTCACAAAAGGGCGCTGTGCTTTTTTTGTATTGTTTCAGCTGCTAACGTGGTGTTGCGCTTTTGTGGTGTAATCTGGGTTCTGCAAGTCTTGCTCCGAAAACAGTTTTAGTTTAGAATGCTCAAAACTTGATTGGTTGGGCATTTCAAATGAAACACAACCTCGTTCCCAATGAGGAAAGTAGTATTCCAAGACAAGACAAGACGCACAAACCAGTTGAAGAGGAAATCAAAGCCGTGGTGGGCGCGCGGCCCCAAGTGTGCCTCGCCCTGATAAGGGTGTGAGTGAGAGAGAGAGGGGTGAAAGATATGCAAGGCATCAAAACCGTTTCTGCTGTTGTTTGTAAAAAGTCTTGGTATGTCAATCCAGTGGGTCATTTTCTTAGCAGGGGAGGGGGGAAGGGAAGGGCCCAGAGATACCCAGAAGCAGGAAGCAGGAAAGAACAACAAAAAACAATACCCACAAGTAATGCCGCACAATGAATGGTCTCGTCTGGTTCAGCCACTGTCGGTGCCTCTCTCTCTCTCTCTCTCTCTCCCTCTCTTCCTACCTTCCTCTCGTCCTCTCGGTGCCTCTCTTCTCCTCTGCCCCACTCTCGCCCGGGCGGTTAAGATTCAAATAATTTTTTTTTGTTTTCTTTTGCGCCTCGAGGAAACGAAAAAAAATTTGAGCGTGTCGTGGCTTAAAATTTTGTTTGTTTTTTGACCCATCGCCGTCTTAAGCGCGCCACCACCAACAACCAACCACCAAGACACATACAAGAAAAGAGCAACGTCGAGAAAAGACTGGCTCACCATATATGCAATACTGTAACGATACTCTTTATCGATCCTTAATAGGGCCCCTCCCCCTAGTTTGCTATTTCTTGGGTAGAGGGAGATTAGTCTGTTTTCTCCCGCCACTACGCGAAAACATCAAGACAACTCTCGAAACTAAAATAAAATAATACACGTGCAAAATTGCACTCGGTGTAAACAAAACTATTTCACACGACACGGTCGTTGACAAATTGCGGGTCCCCCTCCACCCCCCCGTCACAAACAAAATAGCAACAACAACAAATCCAGGGACAAGGATCTGCTGCAGCGGGTGGAGAAAGTGCAATTGCAACTGAAGCGGATGTGCAATTGCATCTCAACTGCTTGTGCAATCGCGACTAGAGCGGATGTGCAATCGCAACTAGAGCGGATGTGCAATTTTTGGAGCTGCCAAAGAGAGCAGTGGTAAATCGCGTCAAACAAAGGATCTTAAGTAGCTCCATTACAACAGTCAAACGTACACGAGGGTAGACTTTTCTTTACGCTCTGCCTCCGTCTTGATTGCTGTTTTCGTTTTTGCTGCTGCTGCTGCTGCTGCTGCTGCTGTATTACTCTACATTTTCCACTTGCTACATCCTTCATTTCAAAATTCAGATCTCGGACTCACATTCTTTCTCGAGTACCAGCTAATGAAATCCTTCAACGCCGACCTGACTCTTCTGTTGTCCTTGTTTGGCAACGCAGCACTCACCGTATTAACCAACCGGTCAACCTCCTTGTGGTTGGCATTGGGCAACGATCCCGCAACCTCTCGTAACCACTGGATGGCAACATCATTGTTGGACACCACCACCAAAACCTTCAAAACCAAATCATTAGCGTCTTGCTGAACATCGGCATGGAACCGGAAAATTACTCCCTGGAGAACAACCCGCAAGAGCTCGCCGCCCTGGTTATCCAAAAGCATAAATTGCTGCACCGCCCGCTTCAACGGCTCGGGGTCATCGTCAAACAACGACACTGGCGGGTGCGGCAACCCCCACGCAACCAAGTCGATAAGAAAATGGATGCAAGCGATAATGGGCTCAAACTCATTCACCACCGTCAACGTCACCGTGGCCGCCTTGAATGTCGACTTGAGCAAGTCAAAGTCGGCAATAAGCTTGGAGGGACTAAACATGAGCAACTCGTCCAACATTCGGAAAAAGTCTTCGATAACGTCAGACATTTGCTGCACCTGAAGCTCGTCCCGCGAAAACAACAATTGGAAAAACTCTTGGCTTTGCTGCATGGCAAACTGAAACACCGCATCTCTAGTGTCATTCGCCGAGTACTCGTCGCCAAACTCGCGAATCACCGCCCCGGAAACCCAGAGGTAGCATCCGTAATGCGTGCTCCGGAACCCCTGGTGGAGCAAGTTGGCAATTTCCGGGAGGATCTTGGTCAAGAATGTGCCAAACGAATGAATGGCCGTCTTGATCAACTTCATGCAGCGCTCAGAAACAATAACCACCGAGCCGTACTTGTTGAGCAACTGCACCGTGGCGGGCCACACCTTTTCCATAAACAAGTCGGCAACCGCATACAGGGGCCTTTCGTAGTCGCTACACTTTAACACGCCGATAAAGATGGTGATGATCTCAATCTGGTCGGCAATTGCCTTGTGTGTGCCTGTGCCTGTGGATGTGGATGTGCCTGTGGATGTGCCTGTAGCCCCCGCCCCTGCCAACCGCTCCAATATAGGGGCCACAAACATTTCAGTCGTCTTGTACTTGTTCTCGTCCGGCACTTCCGCCACAACGTGCGCCAACCCATCGGCTAGCTCGTACGTAGACCCAATGTCCAAATGGTCCTTCACCTGCCCGTACAACATGTACAACTGCTCGAGGTAGTTCACCAACAACGGGGCGCAGTCCTGGCAAAAGTACATCAATGCCCTCGACGCAGCAACAACAATGTCTTGGTTCTCCTTGGTGTTTAGGTTGTCCACTTGGAACCCCTTGGTGATATAGTTCAACTGCGGCTCCAAAAACTCGGGGTTCTTGGCCGTCCATTCAGTGTACCGGCCCAACACCAACGTGGCGGCGTACCGCACCTTGGGGTGTTCGGGCAACTGCACCAAAAACGACATGATGGTGGGCAAAATCGACTTTTCCTTCTTCAGCACCTCCTTGGCCATGGCGCGCATGGAAAACAAGGGCGCTTCCAAGTACTGCCAGTGGCCCAAAGACCCATTGATAATGTCCTGAATCTGCTGGAACGGAATCTGCAACGCCCGGGCCGCGCCCAACACGGCGCAACAATCCTTGAGCACGTCGCCCATCTCGTACCTAAACTCCTTAAACTTGTCCTCCTGCTCCTTGTCGCCGCCAAACAAGTCCTGGTCGTTGCTTCCCACGGGGTACTGCAACTGCTTGATAATCACAAACACCAAGTCGTAGTACACGTCCCCCAACTCCGCCCTCGCCTCCTCAAACTTGGGCATCGTGATCAACTGCTTCAACAAGTACCAAAAGTAAAACGTATACTTGACAATGTCCAAATCGTCATACTTGGTGCACTCAAGAAGGATCCGGGCTAGCGGCTTGAAATGCTTGGCATTCTTGGCGATCAAGACGTGCCACGACTCGCCGCATTCGACATATAGTCTCGTCAACCCATCCATAGTCTCTGGGTCCTCCAATTTCTCGGGGGCCTGGTTGTGCATGTATGCATTCAATTGTAGAATTTGTTGGTACAATGCATCCACCAATTCATAGTTTTCAATGTCACGGGTTTCCTTAATAATTGTCACGAGGCACTCAACCGCCTGCTCAAACGTTTCATCATTGGGCAAGCTCTGGAAAATCAACGACGTCAATGAGTTGATTTGCAAAATGCTCTCCACCGGACACTCCTTGATCCAGCTATTGAGGCACCCGAGAATGGATGCATTCAATGCCTTATTACCGTGACCTGATGACTCGGTCAAGTTTTTCAAAATGAGCAAAACCAGTTCAACATTATCCGTAACCAACTCGCGAGTCCTTTTGTTAAACTCGTCATCGGTCAAACTGGTTTTCTTCACATCGGACAACTCCTCGGGCAAAATCTTCAACACCTCCAACAACACCGGCAATAGCTCCGGCGTCGACAACTTGTTGATAATCTCAGACACGGCCCCATGCCACGAGAGGTACTGTAATGCAAACTGCGACAATGCCACTGCCAATTGGGTGCGGATAAGACGCTGGCTCGCGAGGGGGTACTTGACAATCATCTCCAAAATCGAATTCTTGAGGGTCTCATAGTTGGACTCGGGCAACTGCGGCAAGTCATAAATGATCTTGGACCGGAGTGTTTGGGCGGCAAAGAGTTTTCTTTGGAGGTCTTCCCGCGGCGTGGTGTCGCTCAAGATTGTATGGGCCACTTCCCATGCCTCCTGCGACTTTTGAAACGCTTCTAAAAACTGGGTGGCGTTTTTCTTTTCCTCTTGCGGGGCGCCAGAGTACATCGTCGCCAACGCCGCCTCTACCTGGCCCAATGTGTTTGATGCAGACATGGTGGGGATGTATATATATTAGTGTATGTGTGTATTTGTATGCTGTTGCCTGTTTATATGGGGGGGATTGGCTGGTTGTTTGATGCTTTAGCTGAAAAAAAAAAAAAAATTTGTATAGAAAAAAAATTGTGCCTTTGATTGGCGCGAGCACACGACTTGTGTGTGTGTGTGTGGGTGGGTAAGCAACTGTACGTGGGTGCAAAAGAGAGGGGTGTGTATGAAAAGGGGGTGGTCAAGTGTAAAGAGTGATCATATTAGTTAGTATTCCAGAGGTGTTTTGCTTTTCCTGTAACTAAAAGGGAGATGGAACCAAAAAGAGGCATGAGGGTATGCCCCACAAAAAAGACAGCTTGGCGAGGGAAGTCACACAACTGGTGAATCCCTTCAAAGATTGTCACGATTGTTGCTTGTCTTTTTCCAAGATCTGGGCCGTTGTTTCAGGCACCAACCGTCAGACCAAGGCCAATCAATCGCAACGTGTTCCACCCCCAGCTGTGGCTATTGTTTGTTTAATAAAAGAAAGAGAGAGAGAAGAAAAAGAAAAAAAAAAGAGAGAATTTGAATTCTGAAATTTTTTACGTGTTTTTTTTAAATGTTTACAACACGGATCCTTTCCCAGAGTCTACGAACCCACCACTCACCACTCACTGCCTCCATGTCCAGACCCATTGTCATCTCAGGGCCCTCCGGGACCGGCAAGTCCACTCTTTTGAAAAAGTTGTTTGCCGAGTACCCCGACAAGTTTGGTTTCTCCGTTTCCAACACCACGAGACAACCAAGAGCCGGCGAGGAGCACGGCAGGGACTACAACTTCAGCACCGTTGAGGAGTTTAAGCAGTTGATTGAGGAGAACAAGTTTATCGAATGGGCCCAGTTTTCCGGCAACTACTACGGCACCACCATCAAGGCCGTCAAGGACGTTGCCGACAAGGGCAAGGTGTGTCTCTTGGACATTGATATGCAGGGGGTAAAGTCGGTCAAAAACACCGATTTGAATGCCAAGTACTTGTTCATCAGCCCTCCAAGCATCGACACCTTGAAGGAAAGGTTGACTAGCAGAGGCACTGAAACGCCAGAGAGCTTGCAAAAGAGGTTGGCTGCTGCCACTGCTGAGTTGGAGTACGCCGAGACTGGCGCCCACGACAAGATTATCGTCAATGACGACTTGGAAAAGGCGTATGTAGAATTCAAAAAGTTTATCTTGGAAGAATAAGCATATGTGTGTGTGTATGTATAATTAATAGAGACAAGGTCATGTGATGGAAGGGGAAGGGCCGACCCAACGGAAGCAAAAAAAAAACCAGAAGAAAAAAAAGGTGGGAGGGATTACGGGGGACTGCCGCTGCTGTAGATAGTTTTGCCACGATTAAAGCACGCGAGTCTATCTTCACCAACAGCATTCACCAGACACAAGAACAATGAGTATCAGACTACCATCGTCAATGGCCTTTGGCGAAGAAGAGTATGTAAGCGCAAAACATGCAGCCCTTTTTTTCCTTTTTTTTTTTTTGGTTAACACCCCCCGGGGTTTGATTTGCTCAATGTACTAACAACCAACTACCAGGGAGCCGGATTTGCTCCAAAAGATGTGGAAAAAGTCCAAGGAACAGCCCTTGGTGCCTATAGGAACGCTTCTCACCACCGGCGCTGTTTTCATGGCGGCGCGCTCGATCAGACGGGGCGAGAAGATCAAGACGCAACGGTACTTTAGGTATCGTGTCGGGTTCCAGTTGGCCACATTGGTTGCGTTGGTGGGCGGGGGCATGGTATACGGCGCCGAATCGGTTGAACAGAAAAAGACGAGGGAGGAAAAGTTGAGGGAAAAGGCCAAGCAGAGAGAAAGGTTGTGGATCGAGGAGTTGGAGAGGAGGGATGCCGTTATACAGGCGCGAAAGGCAAGGTTGGAGGAGTCAAAGAAGGAGTTGAGGGAGTTGGCCCAACAAGGGTTTGCCGAAGAAGTGGCAGAGGTGGTGGAGGAGGTGGAGGAAGTGCAGGACTAGTGGATTAACATATTAAACAAAATCTATGATTCAAAGAGGAGCTGGGCTTTGATTGATAAAAGCTCAGCATATGTAGGTAGTTTCTCCACGCTCTGTAGCCTCTCCTCAACATCCAGTCCTCCGCTAACGATGGCCACATTGACGTCGGTTGCTGCTTGTATGTCGACTGCCGAATCTGGGAGTATATCCTTCAACTCTTGACAAGAAATGACAATCACATCCCGGTGCACCGCCTTGAGGTACACGCATAGCTCCTCCGCCACCTCTCCCAACTCGTTGAGCACCACAGCATCAAACGAGTCGGTAAATACATCGTTGCTGATACTTTGTATGGATTCGCACGTGACATTCTCCATCTCTGCGAATTGGCAGTTGTCGTTATCCTTGCTCAAACAGAGCACCTTGTCGTGCTGCCCAACCACCGCTTGGATGTCGCAAAACATTGCTCTTCTTCTTCCTCCGCCTCCAAACCGCGCCTCTAGCTTCTTCCTCTCCCGCTGCACCTGTGCATGGTAGTCCACCACATACGTTTTGGGAACAAACCCCAGCTTGTTGGAAATGTAGTAGTCCTTTCCATCGTACAAGTCCCGCTCGTCTTTTTGGAGCATGGGAAATGACGGTATACGTTCCTTGTCCAAGGTGGTGAGATGCGAGTGGAACATCGATAACCTGTTTTGCGCCGTCATGGATACAAGTACAACTGCAAAGAATAGCAAAGAGCAACGAAATAGTCCAAGTTTCCACCATGGTGCCACAAGAAGGGCTCTCATGCATGGGGGCCTTGGCTTTTGCAAATCTTACAATCTCACGTGATCTCGGGTATTAAATTCCATACACACTATTGTACCTTCTCCCCCATCCCCCACCTTTACTCATCAGCGTTATTTAACTTATACAATTTGATGAAATCGTCAATCAAGTCCTGTACCATCTCGGTGAGGCCGTGGTTGCCCACGTGTTCAGGCGTGGTCTTGCTCTCGGAGTATAACGCCCTAACTGACGATTCAATCTTGATTGAGCCCTCCCATGCCACCAAGTCGGAGAGGGTGAGCAACAAATAGGGTGAAAAGTCAGAGTACCACCGGTGGTTCCACACAAGTAGTCTTATTATCCCCTCGAGGATTTTTTCATTCAACTGGTTCATCATCTTGGAGTAGCTGTGGATGAATGACGTTGACTGGTTGGTTGAGTTTTTGTTGATGAGCTTGGTCCTTTCCATGAGGTAGAATTTCAACATTTCCCGCTGCGACTTGGCCGAGAACCTGCCGCTCAACGCATTGGCAAAGGCGACAGACCCTTCCTTGTAGTGCTTGAGTCTATACGCAATAGACCCCAAGATCTCCCACTCCAAAGTGGTTTTTTTGTACTCCATCTGCTGGGCTTGAAAATGGACCTGCTCGGCCTGCCACATGGTGTACGCTCTCAAGTCTTCGTACAACAACATAAACAAGTTGTCGAGCCATCTTTCACACAACCGCTTCTTTTTGAAATCGTCGTCGTCATTTTCTTCTTCTTCTTCTTCTTCTTCTCCCCCTCTTTCTTCCTCGCCATTGAGATTAGTGTCGTTCTCGGTCCTGTCGGGTGACTTGATTGCCGTGGTGGAGGCGGCGTCGTTTTCGGTGACGGTTTCTTGTACTGGCGATAAAGGCGCAGCGGCACCAGCACCAGCATCGCCGTTGACTGCGTCATCAGCTACTGCTTTGACCCCATTGCTGCCGCGTCTATCCTTGCGGTATTCCTCCTCCATAACAAACACCTTGGCCCGGTACTTCAACAACGATTCCCACCCGGTCTTCACCACAATCTCCGTCAACAAGTCGTATGCCTTGGCAAATGTCGACTTCAAGTTGGCTGCCGGCAAGTTGGCCAATTGGGCATCCAAATTCTTTTGCTCGTAGCTAATCTCGTTGCTCTGCAAGTTCGACACCTCGTCCAAAGTGACCTCGGTTGGCGACGGCAAGTGCAAGTCGTCGTTGGACCTAATGGGAACCACCCGTTTCAATTGGTACTTTTCCTTGTGCGAGTTCATGGGGCACGAGTTCAACGTAAGCAAGGCGTTTTCAAAGTCGCCGAGTTTTGTATACACCCGAACAAGCGTGGCCCACGTCTTAAAGTCAGAGGGCGATGACTTGACCGCTTGTTTGGCCAACTCGAGTGCTAGCTCGGGCTTCTTCTTGTCGAGACAAAACTCCGCCTGCAACACCAACAACTCCGAGTCTCTCTTGTCACTTTCGATACCCTTGTTCATGGTCTTGACCGCCTCAATCTCGTCTTGCTTCAACAATTGCACCCTGGCAACCAACGACACCACACTAGGCTCACGTCCTTGCAACCGGGTCAAAATGTCCAATGCCCGGTCGTAGCTCTGTGTCAACTGAATCACGCGCAAAAACCCATCAACCAAGTAGTTTGAAACCAAAGTGGGCTGCGGGATTTCCACGCCGCACCCCAACTTGGCGCCGTGGTCAAACAACGCTTCAAACCCTTCCAAAAAGCTATTCAACAATTCCTTGGACGCAATGCCATTGTTGAACGGGTTCACTTTTCTCACTTCAACCAACCCACCCGCCTTGTTCACGTCGTCGTCGTCGCTCTCCAGCACCGACCTTACTATCGACGTGACAAACGTCTCCAACCAAAGTCTATCAACCTCACCCGTCTCCAATTTATCCTGAATCAATTTCCCGTCGCTGTTTACCACCTGCACTTCAAACTTTCCCGGGATGTGTACCGTGACACGCATGTCGACTTTGCTAAACGCATTCCAGGCGCAGTACGTCAATTCGGGGACTTTCCAATGCTTCTTCTCGCCAAACCAGTATTGCGACTTTGATGTCATCAAATTGGCCAATCCTTGCAAGTGGGCAGCTATAGACGCCGTGCTGGACGTGTCGACGCCGGTAAAGTATAAAAACGTTCCAATCTCCTTTTCTGGTTTGGCATTGATTGAGTACTTGTGTATATTGCACAAATCAGCAGGACCCAAGTCGACAAATTGCTGCAATCGCGCCGTCCTCTCAAATAAGGATGCGCCGGGGTACTCTTCCTTGACTTCGGGAATAGATGCAATTGATGGCGGGAGCATTTTGGTGGAACAATGTTTATGAGGATGCTTTTGCTTTTGCTTTGTTGTGCCCTTGGGGGTGAATCGTGTTCAATTTTTTTTTTTTCCAGTTCCGCGATTTGTTCGGCCAGTTGGTTTAACAACGGTTGATTATATAATCAGGCAATGGGGGAGGAGGAGGAGGAGGAGGAGGGCCAGCTTGGTCTTGGCAACCACCGAGAATCGGTGTAGGCACGTTGAATCTAAGAGTGTGATGATTGTAACTTGTTATAATCCTATAGGCTACAATATACAAGGCGCTATTCAGAAAATACTGGCTCCATTTCATGAGCCACCTTCTGCCTCTACCCCCCTCCCCTCCTTCTCCCACCCTCGTAACTTACTCTCACCTTTTACTCTTTTTACTCAGTCGTCCATTCTCTTCCTCTCGCAATTCGTCATCGATAGAGTCCCATTCCTTGGCAGTTAAGCAATACTTTTCCGGCGGCAAGTTCAACCCCCACTTGGGAATGACGGCTGGCAATGGCTTTGAATTTCTCTCCTGCGCCAACTCCAATAGCAACTCCTTTGGTGGAACTGGCTTGAACTGGTAGTTGCTCATGGCGGCGATAGCCAACCTGATATCATCGGTGTTGACGGCGCTGTTTGCACTGGAGTTCAAGTTCGAGTGGGCGCCGAGCGACTTGGCGTGGTCGCTATAGACTATGGCATCCTTGAGGACCGACTTGGTATATCGGTGGGCAAAGTCCATAAGCTGTAACGGGACATGGTCTTGATAGTTTTGTATTCCCTGAGTGGCAAAGATGAGATGAAGAAGACGTACGTCTCGGGGCACTATATTCTCCTTCTTGTCAAACGATGCGTCACTATTGGTGGGTTGTGCGCCAGTATTTCCATTACCATTTCCATTGGCATTACCATTGGCATCGCCATTTGCCGCTTGATTGTTTTGCACCGGGCCCGTGTTTGCTGGAGTGCTCATTACTGGCTGATTTGTTGGTGTGTTGGTTTGCTCCTTGGTGAAGTACGTTGGGTTTTTCCTAGTTTGTTGTTTGTTGGATTCCGCTTCCTTTTTTTTTTTGTTTTCTTTTTTGGCTCTCTTTGTTTTCTCATTTGTACCTGTCACTTAATCGCAAATGTCAAAGGAGACCAAGCTCAAGGCGGAGGTGTCTGAACAGCCAGACACAATTGAGGTTGCTCCGCCAAACGAGCCATACCATACCATCGAGCCATTCTCGTATTTGACAAAACACTCATCAACAAACTGTGCCTTGCTCATACTCAACCAAGAGATTAAAGTCGACTTGGCCCGGCTTTGGCACAACTGCGACGCGGTGGTTTGCGCCGACGGCGGGGCCAATAGGGTCTATGACTACTTTTCGGACGAGTCTGAGCGTTTGAGCCACATCCCCCACTATATAGTGGGCGATTTCGACTCAATCAGAAGTGAGGTGAAGCAATACTACAAGGACCACGGAACTGCCGTGATCCCGCAGTATACCCAGTACAGCACCGACTTTATGAAGCTGATCTATACGATCCAGCTACACTATTTGAATCACCCGGAAAGCTGGACAGACGCGGTTGAGCCCGATAGTGGACTCGGCAAGCTTTGGGAGTCGCAGGATTTGGGCTCGGCTGCGCCGGTAAAAATATACGTGGTGAGCGCCATTGGCGGCCGGTTCGACCAGACCATCCATTCAATCAGCCAGTTGTACCAACTTCGCACGAGCAACCCCAACCTCGAGATATTCTTTCTCAACCCGGAGGATGTGGTTTTCTTGCTCCACCAGGGGGTCAACTACGTGACGTACGAGAGTAGGAGCGTTTTCAGCCAGGAGGTGCCGCCGTCGTGTGGATTGCTACCCTTGGGGAACACCGGGGTGGTGTTGTCGACGCACGGGTTGAAATACGACGTGAAGCACTGGGAGAGCGGCATGTTGGGAAACGTGAGCTCGTCGAATGGTATCAGCGGAACCAATGGGTTTACTGTAGACGCTTCAGATGACATTGTTATGAATATAGAGACCGGTTAGGTGAGCGCACATATATATAGATATAGAGTATGTACGCTTTGAAGCATTCCTGGCGGTGGTGTAGAAGAACAGCGACTTGTTTGTATCAACCAACTATACTTGCAGCATATATACCAAAGCCAAAAGCGCAACTCACGTGACCACATACTGCATCTTGCACCTGAAAATTTTCATCAAAACTGTTGAACCAACTCCACCAACAACCCAAACGCGGACTGACTGACTGACTGACTGACTCTGCCCAACCATGTTCCGGTCAATCCTTAGAGCTCCTCTTGCTGCGAGGGGTCTACTTGCGCCAAGACTTTTATCATACACACCATACAGGGCACCCGCTGCGTTACAGCTCAGCCCTGCACAGTTGACACCAACAATCACATCCATGCTTGGCTCCAAGATATACCTGCCCGTGATACAGCCAGAAAGGCAAGGCATAACTTCCATGCTTGAGATTGTTGACGAGAGCGAGGGCACGACCTTGCATGCTGACTCGGTTTTGAGAAAGAGAAGAAAGAAGATGAAGAAGCACAAGTTGAAGAAGAGAAGAAAGGCCCAGAGGGCATTGATGATTAGGTTGGGCAAGATTTAGGAGCCCCTTTCAAGTTGAATCTTTGAACAATAAGGATGGGACGGTGCCCTTTCATATAGGGTGGCTCCTATACCCACCCACACACATACAAACAAACATTCACACAAACACCAACAAACACATGCATGTACATATATACACACACGATATACAGACGATTAAAGCAAGTAAAGAAGTAAGAGGTTGAGAGCAGTAGGTTATTGTGTACAGTAAGTTGTGAGTCACAATAGCCTCATCTGTATACATCGACTCTGTCCTGTGCGGGCTTTGAAAAAGTCTCTGGAAAAACATCGTCATCAAACAACCATCGCCATGTCTTCCATCACATTTGTCACCGGTAACGCGAACAAGCTCAAGGAGGTGATTGCCATCTTGTCGGACGGCTCTGATGAGTCCAAGGTTGGCCGCTACACCATCACCAACCATGCCCTCGACTTGGACGAGCTCCAGGGCACCATTGAGGAGGTTACCATCCACAAGGCCCAACAAGCGGCCGAGAAAATCGCGGGCCCCGTCCTTGTCGAAGACACGTGTCTTGGCTTTTCGGCGCTCAACAACTTGCCCGGGCCCTACATCAAGTGGTTTGTCCAGAGCGTGGGTCTCGATGGGTTGGTGAAGATGCTTGCTGGGTTTGACGACAAGGGCGCCAGTGCAATCTGCACGTTTGGATACTGTCTGGGCCCGGGGGAAGAGGTGCACTTGTTCCAGGGCATAACCGAGGGGAGCATTGTTGACAGTAGAGGGCCAACCAACTTTGGGTGGGATTCAATCTTTCAGCCCAAAGGTTTTGACGAGACGTACGCCGAGATGGACAAGAAGGTGAAAAACTCAATCAGCCACCGGTACAGGGCATTGGATAAAGTGAGGGCCTTTTTGTTGTCCAAGGTAGAAGAATAATAAATTACTATACAAGCGTATGCGAATGTATGTGTGTGCAGAAGTGTATGAGTGTGTGCAGAGGTGGAGGAGTGTATGAGTGGAGGAAAGGAGGAATGAGCATCAGGCAAAGAATCCCTTGACTTTATTCACAAACCCAGCCTTCTTCTTCTTCTTGCCGTCCTTTTGCTCCGGGTGCGAGCTCACAGCGTAGAGGTTGGGCACCTCGTCGCCACTCTGTGACGATCTGCTCTTGGAGTGTGAAATGACATTGCCAAAACCGCCACGGCCCACGCTGAACGACTTATTCGACGCTATAGCCTCCAACTCAGAGTTGGAGGGCACATTGTCAACATCCTGTAGTTTCCGCACAAGCTCGGGGTCGTTGTTGTCCACCATGTTCCCGTACCCGCCTCTTCCAGTGGACACCTTGGGGGTGGTCAACTGGGGGGTGTTGGAGCCTTGGGGCACCAACTTGGGCGAGGGGATCTGGTCGCTGGACTGGATATTGCCAGCACCGCCTCTGCCGGTGGAGTAGTAGACCTTCTTGTTGTTGGAGGTGGTCTTGTGGAGCTTATCTTGACTCTGTGCCTGCAGTTGCTGCTCTCGTGATTTGACCTGGGCCAATTTGTGCGACGTTTGTGGAGAGATAAATTGGTTCTCGGAAGTCTGGTACTGTGAGTGGTGGATATTGCCGGCGCCTCCGCGGCCGGTGGAATAGGACATGCTCGTGTGGGGAGGATGAGGGGGGAGGATAAAGGGTGGCTGGGTTTAACAAGAGTGTGTGTCTGTTTGTCTGTCTGTCTGTTGCAGAAGCTGTCACTGTTATCTATATATTGTCGATGGTGTGGTTATCTCGGTAGCTAATTTTACTTTTAATTTTTCTTTTTTTTTTTTTTTCCTCCTCCTCCTCCTCCCACCCCCTTCCGTAGCTCCACACTTTTTGTTATTTCTCCCGTCGCCTTGCAAATTTTTTTTTAGTTTTTTTTTTTTTCTCTCGGCCTGGTGGAGGGCGGAGAGTGTGACGCCCCAGTCACGAGGATGAGCGGCCCACCTTCCCCCCCAGTGGCCAAGTGGCCAAAATGTGACACACACATTCACACAGTTGGGGCGGGGGGAGGAGCTCCCAACGCCGTGCGCGGTAGTGCGCACACGACCGAAATGGAAAAATGCCTCATCCATATTCAGATCCACATTCACATTCACATTCACACAGGCAGCGTGATCAGCGTCACTTCACGGCGCCTTGCGCTATTTGAATGAAGGGGAAAATGGGTTCATGTTCTAGCCGCCACATTATCTCTGAACCCTCCACTTTTACTTCCCTCGTCTCGCTTGTCGCCTTGCTGTCCGGTCAGCAGCAGCGTCATCCACTCGAGGCAGCTGCAAGTGGTGGGGTTCCCCACTTTGTTCATCGTCTCCATCATTTGAACTTTCCTCGAAATGCTCCTCCCTCCCTATATATTGTTGCAATGGGCGGGTCACACCTTCATCGCCTCCAATGATATATAGCACCGCACCAGCAACCGTTTCATCCTTGACCAAATAGTCCAACTCTTGGTCCCGTGAGGAAGCAACTTCTCCCATTGGTGCCGCTCCTTCCACTTCTTCCGTTTCTGCCACTTCTGCCACTACTTCATCTGCTGGTGCGGTTGCCGCTTCCTTTACTTCTGCCACTTTTTCCGCCCCCTGCTCTTCTGGCGCGCTTACCATATTTGTGGCAACACTCTTGTGAGGTTGGCGCAGCACAATATTGGTATTCTTGTGGGTATAAAAGCCCCTGGTCCGTGCACGCTCTCTTTTCGCCCTGGTCTTCTGCCTCCAGCATATATACATTGCATGTGCCTTGTTCGCCAAGTACCGGGACAACTTCCTGGCACTGCAGCAATGCCGTTTCTTCTTGTTGGTCTCACTGAATACAAATGGTGCCCACGGCTTTTCCACCACCTCGTCGTCTCCCGTATCTTCTTCCCCCTCCTCCTCCTCCTCCTCCTCCTCCTCCTCCTCCTCTTCTTCTACTTCCTCCTCTTCTTCCTCCTCTTCTTCTCCATCCTCCTCGGAATGGCTCCAGTGAGTGTGTATGCTAGCAGTCTCAACAATGTCTTGTGCACTCGCCAAAGAATATTCAACCACGTATACCTTCTCGGCGCCAATATTGAGTTTGGGCCCCGACAGAGGGAGCAGCAAAGTACTAAGTTGAAATGAAGCATCGTCTGAAATCAAGTTTTCGCAACAGCCACGATACGTAGTGGCCAAATGATCGCAGCAGGTATTGCTGGTGTTTCTGGTCGTGGGGAGTGTTGTTGTGGTGGTGGTGGTGGTGCCGGTGGTTGTTGTTAATGCCGCCACCGTGGGGCAACTGAGTAGGGACCCGCTGGGGGAAAACTTTAAATCATCAAATGCAAATGGAAACGGGTCCATTGGAGGCAAGGGTAGATTAAAATCGTCCCCATTGTAGATGAACGTACCGGGCGGCATGGCATCGACGTGGGGGAGAGAGGGGTGATTTATTGCCATTGCTAGTTTAGCTGAGCTATGTGGTTTGGTCACAAAAGACGGCCAACGATTTTTTTTTGGTATGCCGCCAGCTCGGCATATCATTGGTGACTGTTTTTGTAAACTTTTTGCACCCAAAACGGTAAACCACAACTCGTCAGGCGCCTCTGTCAAGGTGCACCCTCAACAGCCACAACGGCAGCAGCAATTCTTCCCCCCTGCAACAGCATATGCCTCTCAGGGGTATGTTCTGTCCCACCTCCTCTGGTTCCACTCTGGAACCTATCTTCGCCCCACCATTGATACGCAAGTCCTCTCCAATCCTTTTAACAATTTGCTCCCTTTCCACATTCTCTTTCTCTTTCTCTTGCTCTTTCTCTTTCCCCACCGACCCTGCGCCACTTTCCCAAACCGGCCGATATATCCACGATTGCAGTTTGCCATCCCTCGCCCCTCCCCCCCACTTTCTGCTTTCTTCACGACGCATCAGTGCTTGTTCTCTCCCGCCTTTGAAGGGTTAGGTGTCACCGGCTGGTTTGTGCACGACGCAGTTTGTTTACCTAGTAACTTTAAAGTCCACCAGTGGTTTAAGGACTTTTTTTGAAAAAGGCTACACTAGAAGCATTGCCCCTAAGAGCTTACTTTCCCATTTCCCACGAGCCTATACACCCATGATATGAGCAGGGTCTGCTTCCCCCCGCCCCCCTTCCCCTGCCAAGAGATTGATGATGCCTTCCCTGCTGCATTGACGGCGCGCCATAGTTTTCGGTTACAAAAAAAAATAAAGCGTGTCGGACCGGTTAGTAGCTTGGTTTCCAAACCACACTTTTCTGGCAGTATCGGAAACACGGAGGGTAAGTTTTCCTGTAATGGTCATGGACGACCCTTACTCAGTTACAACCCCCCGATGAAATGCAGAGAATACACAGTTGCCCATATCCCAACGCCAAGCACCAATGGGAAACGGACAAAACACACTCGTGGTGGCCTTCCCTCCATTATCGACACCACCTATTGGTGGTCTGTTGCGTTGCTTAAAGTTTCAGATTGCTCTTTACCCTTTTTTTCAGTGTTTTTTTTTAGTAAGTAATTCCTGGAGCTGACTTTATTGTCCGTGGGATGGCGCTTGTTGCTCGCTGGTTGTTTGAGTAGGCGGTTATGGTCATTCGCATGCACCTGGAGGAGGAAGCACAGCGTCCTAGTTGAAGCAAAGCACTTCTTTTCTTTTCTTTTCTTTTCCTATCACATGGCCACCGCTCCCAGTTTATCCGAAAGCGAAGGCTGGTTGTTGCCATTACCCATGGGCAGAGACACCAAGGGGCAAAGGGAGGGAGGGAAGGAGAGAGGGAGGAGGGTAGCAATCTCATCTCCGCCTGTGGGAGAAACAAGCTTTGTTGCCGAGACAATCACTGCATAGAACTTTAACCTTTTTTTTTGTGTGTGTAGACACTTGCTATAGTAACAATAGCAAGGACAAACGATTGGTAAACAGACTCACTGACTCTCCCTCTGTATCATTGCTAAATTCACCTTGTAGAAATAACCAGATTCAGCAATATGAGTTTTTTTTTTTTTTATTGCAAACCACGTGAAGCAAGCCAGGATTAGCCGCCGGAAGAAATACCTCTAAGCCTGGCCAACTTTGTTTGCTCTTGCTGCTGCTGCTGCTTGTGGTTTCTTTTTTTCCCTTACAGGGCGATTTGCGGTCATATGTTGTGAATAGGCCCACATTATATAAAGGGGGCACCGTGGTACCGGTTAGTTTTTCACAACTCTCACTTTACATACACACACACTCGCTAGACAACTCCACCATCACAATGCAATTCACTCACGTCCTTGCTTCATTGACTTTGGTCGCTGCTATCCAAGCCAAGTTCTCCAACTCCACCAGCGCCGGTGCTGGCGGTGTCTCCAACTCCACTGGCGCTGGTGCCGGTGGTGCCGCAGCCAACGGCACTGCTGCGGGTGGTGCTGGTGGCAAGAACTCCTCTGGTGGTTCTTCCAAGAACGCCGCTGTTGCTGGCCAAGCCAACATCTACGGTGCCGCCGCCGGTGCCATGGTTGCCGGTGCCGTTGCTTTGTTGTATTAAGGCAAGCAACCAGCTGTCACCACCACTTGTTGTTGTTGTTGTTTTTTTAATCCCATTTTTATTGTAATAATAAGTTGATGGGGGGACCTTGCCTAATGTCTTTTTTATAGAATAGCAGAATACGTTTCCCCACGCTTCGTTGGCTTTATATATAAATTATAATTTCAAATGTTTTGAATCAATCGTTGAGTCAAACTCCTCCAACGGGTTGAACATGTCTTGTAGTGTCTGGCCAATAGCAGACACAGCGACGTTTGATACTTCTCCCGAGCCGCGGAGTTGCTGGGTAATGGCCCCAATAATCTCATGACACTTGAACTTGACCACATTCAACTCGCTATTCTTGTTGATGACACACTCGACGAGCTTGTTGTAGCTGAGCAACAACTTGTAAAACTCGTCGGGGTCAGTTGTGTCCTGGAACGAAATCTCGTCCGGTGGGATGGCCATGTTGGGAATGTTCAAGTAGTGCGAGAGTTGTTGTAGTTGGATAAGCACAAAGTCGGCGTCTGTGGCTGGGGTAGGGACAGGGACATACATTGCCGTGCTGGTCCCCCTCCTCTGGTAATTGTCCTAAAGTGCCACAGAGATACTTGATTACCGCAAAAAAAGAGAAACAAAAAAAGGGAGCCAAAATGAGCCAAAATGAGCCAAAATGAGCCAAAGTGAGCCAAAGTGAGCCAAAGTGAGCCACAAAAGAGCAGCATATACCAGCGTATATCAAAAAAAACTATACCATACACATTTAAAACACATCCGGCAACCTCTCAATAACGTAGCTGTGGCCGCCCACGCTCATCAACGGGATCCCAGGAACCTTTCTCACTCTCCTCTTCAAGTCGGCATCATTGGTTGCGACAATGTAGCACTTGTGCTGCATCACCCTATTCACCAAACAATCATCGGCATAGGTCCCGCCATGGGTGCACTTTAACCTCTGTATTCTCGGGTCCTTGGCGAGTTTCAAGGCAATACGATACTTTGGGCCCAATTTCTCAAGCTCAGCCATGACACAGTCGGTGATTATGGGGATACATTTCGCCATAAGACAGTCCATCAACCCTCTGATTATGTCAATCTTTTTCTGGATGGAAAAGTTTATAAAGTTTGTATCTATTAGCACCTGGTACGGTGGCTTTATTGCCTCGTTGTACTTGAAGAACAATGCCGACGACACTTGGGGCACCGAGCGGGTGAGTTCGGGGTCGTCTTGCGGTTTGGCTTGGGCGTTGCTGCCGGCATTTGTTTTGGCTTGCTTCATGCGCTGGTCCTTGGCCGTAAGGGTCCTCTTGGTGAGAGCAAACTTTCTAGTCTTTTTGGCCTTTCCCATGCTGTTATGTTGTTGTTGATGATGATGGAGCTGTTGTGATGAGATGGGCTCAACTGAATTTTTTTTTTGTTCTTTGTAGTTTTTTTTTTTTTTAATTTTTGGCTGTTTGCAAAGTTTGTAGAGGCAGAGAGAGATTCTAAAGTTGATAGTTGCACATATAATCGTAATACATATAGACATGGTGTGGTGATACGGTGTTGCTAATTCTTTACTTCGTGTATCAACTGAAAGTCAAACGCCACATTGTCGCTCTCCTTCCTCTTCCAACTCAACAACCGCCTCTTTGTGAAATCAACTTCAAACATCCGCAACCGCCTCACAAACACCTGATCCAATGCCGTCACTCCTGAATCGCCGGCAATCGACCCGTAGCACAACCAGATACTTTTCTGATTATCCACCAGGTTCGACAAGAGACACGCGTCGTTTTCGTGCTCGTGGCCGACACTCACCACGTGATATCCGCAGTTTAGTATATCGTCATGGACTTTGGCGTGCGACAACGACTTGAGTGGGTGCTTTTCATTGTACGACCCAATGATTTTGAATTTGCCCACGGGCCGAAACTGGGGGAGCGGGTAGTGGAAAAATAGGAGTTTGTAATCCGATGGAGTGTCCTTGTTGCCATTGTTGCCACTGTTGCCATTGTTGCCACTGTTGCCGTTGTTGCCATTGTTGCCACTATGGTTGATGCGGTACAAGTAGTTGGTTTGCGAGTCGTCAATGCGGCGCGACTCAGAGTCTAGAACGGATATGGTTACAGTTTGCGCCCCATTCTTCACCTCCAAATTGTAGTTGGTCACCCCATGGAGGTGGAGGCTGTCGTCTGGCAACGTGTTGAGACACCCGGGGAGGGTGGACAAGAACTGCACAATTGCCACTTTGGTGTCGCGGTCAACAATCTCCTCGCCAAAGGTGTACACAAACGGAATCTCTTGCAAAAGAATCGGTTGGAGCGACTTGAGCAAGATGGATTTGTAATCGAGCGACCGCACAACGTCAATCAAGTCGCCCGTTATAACAACCAAGTCGGGCTGCTCGGTGGAAATTGACGTTTCGAGGAATTTGAGGGTGCGCAAGTCCGACGTGCACTTTTCATTATGGCACCGGCCCAAATCCTGGCCAAAGTGCAAGTCAGAAAGCTGCATCACCTTGTACCGATCTTTGGTTGTTTCAAGCACGCTCGAGTCGCGCGCGTGCTGGAAGCTCTTGGCCCGCGCTTCGGACTCGGCCACATCTTGGGCGCTCATCATGTAAAGCGACAATATCGGCCTGATGCTTTCGGTGGTGGAGAGGCGCACCACACGATGGTGCGCCCGCGAATCAACCAAGTCATTGGTGCCAAAGAGCACGTCTAGTGACCTTAGCACCGGCAAGTCGGCGGGGAGTGGCTGCTGAATGTTTATGACTCGTGATGTTTTGTAAAGGGTGACGCCACTATAGGTGCCAATCTCCTCGGCGCCGTCTCCCGCGGTCAACCGCACGTCGGTGACCACTTTGGTGGCTTCATCCACTGGCTGTAGTTTCACCGCCAAGTAATAGTTTGAAATGCCCGGCTCGCGGTAGTTTAACGGCGGCTCTATTTTGATGAAACCCGCGGGGACTTTGCACTTGTATGTGCACTTGACAACGGAGACATCAGTCACGACTTGGCTCAACGACGGGTGGTGGTTGTATTGCTTGAGTAGTAGCGACACGTCGGGGGAGCGGTCTCCTGGTTGCGAGCCTAAAAGGATAAACCCAAGTATCAAAACAGTGGTTAAAAAAACAAGGAGTTTCTTGTAGTGTCTGTTGATGATCATCAGGGCGGTCATAGTTGCATGGTGGTGGTGGTGGGCGGGGGAGCGGGGATGGCAGAAGAAGCAGAAGATAAAGAAGTAAACAAACAAACAAACAAGTAAGTAAGTAAGCCAAGAAGGAAACGCGGG
>JAKTZW010000459.1:0-21677 GCA_030579015.1 Zhuliangozyma blackwelliae | reverse complement strand
GGGGGAGGAAGGAAAAAAAGGAGGAGAAATCATTTTCTCGCTCTCGCTCTCCTCTTGATTAGATAAGCGATAGAGTATATATATGGATATAGATTGCGCAACGCACACGTGACACATGTATATACACGACAGTACCAGTATGTATACATGTAAACACCGTCTCATATGTGTAAAGATCATATTCGTTGTTAATCACCCCTCCCCCTACCCCCCAACACGGTTTTGCCAGTGGGCCAACAATGTGTGTAGCTTTTCCGTCTTCGGAGCTAGGCGGTTGGAGCCAACACAAAACCGGCGTGCGCGCAAGAAATGTTTTTTTTTCTTGCCTCAAATTGACAGCAGGCAACAGACAACAGCAGCAGCAACAGCAGCGACAACAACAGCAACAGCAACAGCAGCGACAACTACAACAACAGCAGCAGCAGCAGCAGCAGCAGAAGCCGGGCCACCGTCATCATCACCATCACCAGCAGCAGCTCTCTGCTCATTGTTTGCCTCCCAAGGAACAATCAACAAAAAAACAAACAAAAAAAAAAAAAGTGGGACTATAATTCCCACTCCACAAAGCCGTGTCTTGGCATGGTTATGAATTGCTCATCAATGCAATGTAAATTGTTGAGCAAGGCGATATAAAGGTATCAAATCACAATGGTGATTCCCCAGACAGGTTTACATCAGAGTGGTTTCGCGTCAGTTTGTCTCACTGGGAATTGCCCAAATGAAGGGATAAGAGACTACACGACGACACCACATAAAAAGACCGCCAACGTGCAAGTCTAGTCCCCCCTCCGCCACCCCCCGTCCATCTCCCGTCCATCTCCCGTCCATCCCCCATATTTACACGCGCCCTACATCACTGTCACATCGTCAAAGCATGATTGTGCATAATCTTGCCTCCTGATCCTCCATCACACCCGCCCATCCTCATTCACCCGAAGCCAAGTTCCGTCAGTCCGGATGTTTGATCTTTTCCTTTTTCCTTTTTTTTTTTCCTTCTTTTCTTTCCTCCTTTCTCTCTTTGTCTATCATGGCTTTGTTTTAAGGAGAACAATCGAGTGGACGATACGGGGGAAGGGAGGAAAAGGGGCAAGAAAACCACGAGGCGTTGTTGAACCCGTGGCGGAGGCAATGATCTTTGCAAAAGGTTTATTAATGTGAGGAAAAAGACCCCTCAATAATACAATGTCAAAATTAAGGTTTTTAAAAAAACTTCGCTTGTGGAAAGCCAAGGCAACAAGAAAATTAAACCAAAACAGGTGCTTCTCCATCTGCAGCGTCAGGCATAATGACCAGAAGCTGGAAGCAGGAAGCTGTAAGGTTAAAAGGTGAAGGGTGAAACCGTTTGGTAAAAGACAAAAAGATGAGAGCCGTTTGGTAAAAGACAAAAAGATGAGAGCCGCTTGGTGAAAGACAAAAATAGGAGAGCCGCTTGGTAAAGGACAAAAAGAGGAGAATCGTTTGGTGGCACCATTTTTTTTTCTTTTATATCTGAGTTTAAATTGTATATGTTGCTATTGCCCTTACTTTTCCCTTTCCCACCTCGCCTCCTCCTTTATCTTCCTTTTCCGCCTCCACTTGAACGGGTTTTGGTTTTATGGGGTGACTTGGCGATTAATAATTGGCAGAGGAGGAAAACAAGCATGACAATACAATAGGCAAGCCGCAGCGGCAACCCAGCTTTCCTTCTCTCTCCCCTTCCCCCCTACAACAACTACAACAATCTGTTGGGTAACCCCTGTACCTAGTGGCGTGGCGTGGCAAGAGAGTAGAGTAGTCCCAGAGTCATGCCATGCACTTGTAAGTAATGTTTTCATATGTCTCTTTATGCTCTGTGGTGTATATCATGTGGCGTGTGTGATGGCACCACAGGGGGAAATGGCTGGCGTGTACTTGGTCGTGTCCATAACCAGAAAAACCGTTGAACGAAAAAAAAAAGTTTAATAAAATAAAAAAAAAGAAAAAAAGGAAAAAAAAAAAAAAGAAATTTTCTTGCTACAAGAATTATATTAACAGCAAAGTCCACACCACAAGCACTTGCCATCAAAGACCAGACAACTAGTAAAGAGAAGGAGGAAAAGAGACACCTACAGAGTGAAACCTACAAAGGGATATACACAGAGCGAAACCTACAAAGTGAAACCTACAAAGTGAAACCTACAAAGTGAAACCTACACAGTGATACACACACAGAGAGGAGTACACGCAAAAGAATCACCCACTCCGAAGGTAGAGATATATGTCATACAACAACCACGCCACGCTCAATAAGGCGTACCCTATTTCGCCGACATCGCCGGGTCCCGTCAACCCAATACCAACCAGGCCGTTTGCGTCGCTCGACTCGACAATATCCACTTCTGCATCCACACCACTAAACAACACCTACAGTGGCAGCACCTGCTTTAGCAGGTACGAGAATAACACCAGCACCAGCAGCCAAAGCACCAGCACCGGCAGCCAGAGCACCAGCACCGGCAGCCAAAGCACCAACACCATAAATGGCAGCACCAGCACCAGCACCAGCACCAGCTTTCTTCCGCCACTAGACGAGTTGGTCAACGACTGCTTTTTGCAAAGCATCAACCAACTACACGACGAGTCGAGGTTGCTGCTTGTGGACAAGTTTATCCGGTTTTTGGTTAAGCAGCACAATGAAGAGAATTTGTTCTTTTTGATTGACATTTACCGGTACGAGTTTCACTACAACCAAGTGTATGCCGCCGACGTTTCTGCCGCCAATGATAATGCCGCCACCCATGACGCTGAACGGCTAAACACCACCCCGAGCCCAAGTTTGGTAAAGTATGTGTCGTCCACCACGTCACTTGACTCGTTGTACAAGTACAAGAAAAACCCCTCCTACGCCCGGTCGGAGGATTTGGACCCGCAGCAAGCGCTTGTGTCAACTATTGATGATATGGACTTTAACCAAGTGAATGAGACCTTGTGGGACCATTGGAAAGAGAAAAACATTGCCGATGACGAGGAAGAGGAAGAGGAAGAACAAGAAGAGTGTCCCATGACGTTTCTTGACGAGGATGGCTATGAAGACGATCACGAGAAGCAAGGAGGACATGGGTTGGCCGAGGCCAAAGAAGAAACAGAATTGCTAGATTCGCAATGGAACCGCATCATGAATACATACATCAAGCACGACTCGCCGTCCCAGATCAACATCACCCAAAAGTTGTTCAAGGAGATTGTCGAGGAAGCACTCATCAACCGCATACACAACCCCATGACCTTGATCAAGGCCAGAAACGAAACCATGAGAATGTTGAAGGAGAATGGATACATGGAGTTTGCCAGCATGTGCAAAAAGCAAAGGGCCAATACAGGCGCCGCCCCCGGATGCATCACCCCCACCCGCGACTTGCTCAGGTCGCCAGCAAGCGTGCCAATTTCGAGCGGCGTGGGGACCCCCACGATGCAGCCCCAAAGCATACCCAGCAGCACCAACACGTCGTCGCTCAATGTGTCGCCGTTGCTCTCGCCCGTGTCCAACGAAAATATGCAGTTGAACCGGAAATTCAGCTTGCAACAAAAGAGCAAGCATTTTACAAACACCTCTCCCGCATCGTCGTCGGCTTCATCAGCACACAATGCGCACATGCACCCCCAGGCGCATGCATCCACGTCGACCCACTCATCAGCATCAGTGCATGCACCTATACCTGTACTGGCACTGGCACCCGCGCTGGCACCCCCAGCACTTGCACCCGCACCGGCACTCGCCTCACCTGCCGCCACGGACGCCATAACGCCTACAGCTGTTTCTGGAGCGTCAACGCCAAGCGAACTGTCAGACACATCCACAACATCGATTTCCAATTTGCTTGGCCAACTAAAGTTGCAAATCATCCCCAACGAGCCGCCGCGCCCACCGCCAGTATACCAGATCCACAAGAAAAACGTAAAGACAAAGAGCCACAGCCTGGCCAGCATGAGGGTGCAGACGGCTAGCAGGTCATTCAATGCGAGCCCCGTGAGCGACGTTGACGATGCCGGCAACAACGGCCACGGCAACACTAATAGCTTGAAATTTTGGGCCCGGAAAAAGTAGAAACGAGACTCCGTACCACGTTCATTCTCCTACAGATTATTTATAGAATTAATATCCTTCATTACACCTTGGACAAGATTGGCTATGCTCTGCCACTGTTGCTGTTGTAGTTTTTGTTTTTTTTCTTGCTGTTTCTGTTTTTTCTTGCTGTGGCGTTTTTTTTTTTTATCTATGCTGGCTTAAATTTTTCTGGTCTAATCGGAGCAGCTATCGGTAGCAGCAGCAGCAGCAGCAGCAACAGCTAACACCCGATAGACAACGGGAGAAAAGCGGAGCAGGACAGAACAGCCAATTCCAGCATACTAGCACATTAGCACCCTGGGGCAGAGACAAGAGAGAGAACTAGAGAGAGGTAGCAGGGTCAGTAACAAGAAAAAAAAGGAGCAGCCCCAGCATATCAATCTTTTAAAAGCCGTTCCCTCCGTCTGTTCCTTCCCATTTCAGCATCACACCTAGCATCCCCCCCTGTCACTACAACCTTCCTCACCCTAATAATTTTTGCAGATAGTATACACTTTAGGACGGCGCACCGCCACCAGAGATATTAGTCACTACTTGCACACCTTGCCATGGCATCGTCACGACCACGAATCCCAAAAGAGCAGGACCGAGCAAGACGGCGCCAAACGGCGTCGTCCCAGCCCCCGGCCGTGTCTTCTGCAACGAGTACGGGAGCGACAACGGGAGGGAAAACGGCAGTGGCAGCAACAATGGAAGTGACAACGGGAGCGACAGTGGTAACGACAACGGCAACGGGAGTGACAGCGACAACACCCTCATCTGACCGAGAATCAAGACTGCCACTGCCACCTCGAACACCATCGCCTACGAGAAAAACACCCAAGGAGAATGACAACGAGCGGTTGCCCCAATTGCCCCGGTCCTCCCAGTTGCCCCGGTCACCCACGTCGCCCAACCAGCGAGCTCCATACCTTCAGTCGGGCTCTTCACCAGTATTCAACTCAAATTTCCAATTGCCCCGTGATATACTCAAGAGCCTAACACCAGTGACTCCTCGTGCCTCACCAGTGACTCCTCGAGCATCACCCTCAACGTCGCCCCTACAGTCACCCTCCTCGTCAATAACTGCACCTATACTGTCACCGCCCCGCAATGGTGCGGTGAATGAGCATGCCGTGCGCAAACAAGAGTATTTGAGACAGTTTCAATACAAGCTCTCGCAAAAGAATAACCGGGTGAGCAAAAAGGTGATGGAGTTGCGCCAGCACCGACAGGAGGTTGTCGAATTGCGAAGCAAAAAGTTGCGCAATGACTTGGACGCAGCCAACAAGCGACGAAACGCGTATTTCCAACTGGTTAAAGAGCGAGCAGCCAAGTTTTCCTTGAATAACATGGCCCTGCTTTTGGCTGGCAATTCCCCAATTGCCACTGCAAGAATACAAGCTAGCCCGCTACAAGCTGCCACGGGGGGAGCTCCCTCATATGACTACACGCCCGTGAAAAAAAATAAAAGGAGGGAGCTTTCCCCGACCAAGTTGGCACCCGAGCCCACTACTGACGCTCCTCCCGAACTTGTTTCCTTGCAACTACTCGCCAAAAGACGATTGTTTTACCGACACGTTGCCATGCTCAAGGAATCACGGTTTTTGTACACCTTTGAGGAGTCGTCATTTAGTGAGGTTGTCAATGTGCTCAACCACAATACGGACGTTAAGCGCAGCATATTTTACATTTTGCAGTACCTCCAAGTGCCCCACTTGTTTGGATCCGAGTACAAGTCATTTTTTTATGCCTTTATTATGATTGCCGACTTTAACGACTGCATGAGCGACGGAAACAAACTGGTTCAACATCACCACCACACACTGAATCACCACCACCACCACCACCACCATCCTGGGTTCAATGCCAACCACAATAGCGAGGGGAATGAACAGTTGATGTTTTTCCACAATGCCATTTGGCTCTTGGTTTTCAAGTATACCGTGTACTTGGTGGCGCAGTTTAAGGTGGTTGTGAGCAACCAGTGCTTGGATGCCACTTTTCTCAAGTATTGGAGGGAGTATAACTTTGTCTTTCGCGTTTTCAAGTGGCACCATTATCTTAACGTGAAGGAGATTGTGGTTGACTCGATTGGCGTTGTTGATCGGCAAATCACGGCAGTGACGCAGTTTCGGCTATCCAATCAACAACAACAAGAAAAAGAAGAAGAGGATGGAGAAGAGCAAGATACCACCTCGGTGGGGTATCTCCAGAGCCAAAAGCGAAACTTGGACCAAGAGTTGGCGTTGCTCAATGCCTACCACACTGACGAGCTACGGCATTTCAATTTGCTGGAGGATGTGCAAGAGTTTATTGCCACCACCCAAAGCACCATCCAGGAGATTTGTAGTGGCCACCAGCCAATGATATTTTTCCTCCAAAACAAGAGCAAGTTTATCCGGTTCAATTCGATAAAGTTTCACATACCCGACGTGGAGGAGTTGGGCACGTACCGGTGGCGGCAGTTTTGGTTTGATCGGTACTATGGGGAGTTTCAAAAGACTTGTCGAGGAATACCGTCTAGGGTCAAGAGCGGGTACTTGGCTCCTGGTGCAGTTGACAGTTTGTTTCTTACTGTTGACGACCTTGAGGTTGAGAGTGGTGACACCAACTGGGACTCGGCGTGCCAAAGCTTGAAGCGGTTTTATAGCGAGTTTTCCCACGCTGACTATGACCCCGACGAAGATTTGGAATCGGCTGTACGCCGTGTTGACCCCGGCAATACCCATCTTCTCGATTTGGCAAGTAGGGGCGGAACGGAGGAGGCCACTGTGGAGATTTCTCGTTATGTTGCCAACTTGTGGATCAACAGGTGCAAATTTGCAAACTGTTCCAAGTTTCAGCAGTTTGAAAATGTCTACACCTTGCTCAACTGCCGCAACTTTGGCAAGATTCGGTTCAATATTTACACCTCGAGCCCCATGCTCTTGTTTCCCCGGTTTTACAAAGAGGTGGTTATTCACCACCACGAGTTGGACTCGAGCCATCGCCCGGATATATTCCAGGCCGCAGCCCGAAACCTGATTGCAAGAGTCACGATGGATAGCCCCGATGCGGCGTCGGAGCGGTTTTTTTGCCACGCCTTTTGCCACAGCATTGTTGTGGGCAGCGTCTCCCCCAATGAGTTGAATGAAATGTACTTGGAAACTTTTCAGGAGCGGCACAAGACTGTGAGCAGTCTTGTCAATGTCAATGCCATTGCATTGATGCACATGAACTTTACCGGACGGACTCTTGGCAAACGGGAGTTGGACCGGTTGTTTTTGGAAGATGTCGAAACGGTTATCCCCCAGTCTGAATTTCTCGACTATTATGCCCATAACCACGGGGCAATACAGCAATTGTTGCAGCGGCGGTTTCTCACCATGTTGCACGAGCCCAACCAGATTCAGCTGGTTTTGCTGAGCACTTTTCGGTACCGCCAGCAGGACATTGTAGACACGGTATATGGCATACTATCACTAACTTCATACATCTACAAGCTATACAATCCGGTATTGAACTGGGTATACTTGGATTTGGGAAAGGACAATATAATAGTATAGCTTGTTTAAGGAAACGTTTATTGTGAAATTAGGGGGAAATGAAAACTCGTCACGTGCGATTGATCTTACATCGCGGCTAATTTTTGTGGCTATTGACTCATTTGGAAATTTTTTTTTTTTCTTCTTCTTTATCAACGGGGAAAAATTTTTCATTCGTTTATTACTTGATTTCTTTCGCCCATTCTTCTTCTTCTTCTTTTTTTTAAACCTCATTACCCACACATCAATTCGTTATGTTGAGACAAGTGGCTAGAAGGTCTTTGTCCAAGAGAGTGCTTGCCCAGGGCAGGATGGCGGCGTTGTCGCCTGTCCCCGCCACAATGTTTACCACCACCACCACCAGAAACAGCAGCAGCAGCACCACCACCTCCTCATCAATCACCACTACTTTTGCCAAGGCATACTCGACAAAGTCCACCGTTATCCAGTTGTTGAACAATATTGGCTCGAAGCGGGAAGTCGAGCAGTACCTCAAGTACTTCACCTCGGTGTCGCAGCAGCAATTTGCGGTCATCAAGGTTGGCGGCGCCATCATTACCCAGCAGCTCGACGAGTTGGCCTCGTGTCTTGCCTTTCTCTACCACGTTGGCTTGTACCCCATTGTCTTGCACGGTACCGGCCCTCAGATCAACGAATTGTTGGAGAATGAAGGGGTGGAGCCCGAGTACATTGACGGGATCCGAATCACCAACCCCAAGACGATGGAGGTTGTGCGCAAGTGCTTTTTGGAACAGAACCTCCGGCTCGTTACTGCCCTTGAGCAGATTGGCGTGCACGCTCGTCCAATCACTGCTGGCGTGTTTGGAGCCGAGTATTTGGACAAGGACAAGTACCAGTTGGTGGGTAAGGTCAATAGCGTCAACAAGTCACCCGTGGAAGCGGCCATCAATGCCGGGTACTTGCCCATCTTGACCTCGCTTGCCGAGACCCCCAGCGGGCAGTTGTTGAATGTCAATGCCGATGTTGCTGCCGGCGAGTTGGCCCGTGAGTTTGAGCCCTTGAAGATTGTTTACTTGAACGAAAAGGGCGGCATCATCAATGGCAACACGGGCGAAAAGGTTAGCGTCATCAACTTGGACGAGGAGTATGAGGACTTGTTGAAGGAAAGCTGGGTCAAGTACGGCACCAAGTTGAAGATCAAGGAGATCCATGACTTGTTGCAGCACTTGCCAAGAAGCTCTTCGGTGGCAATCATTGACGTTAACGACTTGCAAAAGGAATTGTTTACCGATTCCGGCGCCGGGACTTTGATTAGAAGAGGCTACAAGTTGATCAACAGAAACTCGTTAAAGGAATTTGGCAACCCAGACTTGTTGAGAGCGGCATTGTTGCGGGACCCCGAGATCAAGTCCGGCAAGTTGTCGGTTGCCTCGTACTTGAAGTTTTTGGAGTCGGTCAATTTCAAGAGCTACGGTGACGAGCCCTTGGAGGTCTTGTCCATCGTCTTGGAAGAACCCAACAAGGTCCCCAAGTTGGACAAGTTTTTGTCGTCCAAGACTGGCTGGTTGAACAATGTCACGGACAACATTTTCAACTCCATCAAGAAGGATTTCAAGTCATTGTGCTGGATTGTGTCTGAAAACGACGCCAACTTGGCGTGGTACTTTTCCAAGTCCGACGGCACGTTTGCCAAGAATGGCCAAATCTTGTTTTGGTATGGGCTCGACACCACCCAGGCCAGTGAGTTGATCAAGGAGTTTGACGCGTCCACCATTGGTTCATCGTTGTCTTCGGGCAAGGAGTCGGGTGTGTTTAACACTTTGCAGCAAAAGAGAGGCTTGCACTTTAGCAAGAGGAACTACACCAGCGCCAGCACCAACCCCAACCCGCCAAAAACACAAGGCACTAGCACCGACAGAAAGAAGGTGGCCTTGATTGGTGCCCGGGGGTACACTGGTCAAAACTTGATCAAGTTGATTGACGACCACCCGTACTTGGACATTTCGCACGTTTCCTCGCGCGAGTTGGAGGGCCAAAAGTTGCAGGGCTACAACAAGGACAATATCGTCTACTCAAACTTGCAGGTTGAAGACATTAAAAAGTTGGAGGAGAATGGCGATGTGGACGTTTGGGTTATGGCGTTGCCCAATGGGGTTTGCAAGCCGTTTGTCGATGCCATTGACTCTGTCAATAACCCAAACTCCAAGATTGTGGACTTGTCGGCCGACTATAGATTTGACACCACCGGCCAGTGGGTGTATGGTTTGCCTGAGTTGAACGACAGGGACCAAATCTCCAAGGCAAAGAAGATTTCCAACCCTGGCTGCTACGCCACTGCCGCCCAAATTGCCATTGCCCCCTTGAAGGACTACATCGCTGGCACGCCCACCATTTTTGGCGTTTCGGGCTACTCTGGCGCCGGAACCAAGCCGTCGCCCAAGAACGACGTGCAGGTGTTGAGCAACAACTTGATCCCTTACTCCTTGACGGACCATGTCCACGAGCGTGAAATCAGCTCGCAATTGGGCTTGGAGGTTGCATTTACCCCGCACGTTGCCCAGTGGTTCCAGGGCATTTCGCACACCATAAACATCCCGTTGAAAAAGGGCAGCCTCACCTCGCGGGAAATCAGAAACATTTTCCAGGATAGGTACAATGGCGAATTGTTGATTACGATATCGGGAGAGGCTCCGTTGGTCAAGGACATTAGCGGCAAGCACGGCGTTGTCGTTGGTGGTTTTGCCGTCAACTCGAACGAGGACCGCGTGGTTATTGTTGCCACCATCGACAACTTGTTGAAGGGTGCCGCCACGCAGTGTTTGCAAAACATCAACTTGTCGCAGGGGTACAGTGAGTACGAAGGTATCCCAACCGACAGTGTCATCAGAGGTTGATATATAGATATTTATATATATATATATATATGTGCCATATGTGTGCCAATAAATATTCCGCAGAAAAATCAGATAGACTCCTATTCTTTTTTTGTTTTAATGCATGCGTATATTACAATAGAAGAGGGAAAAAAAAAGATTTGGGTGTCAGTTTACCAGCACCAGCACCAGCACCAACCACCCCAAAGGAAACACACACACACACACACACACACACACGTTGATTCCATGTTGGTGACGCCCGAAAACTATGGCCTTGTAGAGCCCGGCATATACAGATGCTCCAAGCTAGAGAGCGAAAACTTTCCCTTTCTCCAAACACTCAACCTCAAATCAATCATTGTGTTGGACGCCGAGAAACCGCCCCGGTCGCTTTCCAACTTTCTTGAAACCAACAAAACCGATTTTTACAACATTGGCGGGCTAAAGATATCCAACCATCACCACACGGGTGTCTCCTCTACCGACGACGACGACCCCGAGGAGTCAAAGTCGGAGAGGAGGAGCGAGATAGACGTCGTGAGCCTCGGCACGCCCAGCAAGGACCAGTGGATGTTGATTGAGAAGAATTTGATTGTCAAGGCATTTGAGCTCATGTTGAACAAGACCCAGACCCACCCGTGCTTGATCATTGACTCTACGGCGACGTTGGTGGGCATTCTTCGCAAGATTCAGAAATGGAACTTTAACTCGATATTGAATGAGTATAGGATATACCTGGGCACGCCAAACACCAATTACTTTGCCGAAACGTTTTTGGAGTTGGTCCAGATTGAGCTTGTTCCGTATGAGATTGAGCTGTTGAATAGCGGCAGTGTGAGGCCAAGGAGGAAGTCGTCGTCGTCGCTATCCAGCAGCAGAAGAAACTCGGTGCGCGCGGCGGCAGCGGCATCAGCGACAGCAACAACAACAACAGCAACAACAACAGCAGCAGCAATAGCAACAACAGCATTAACGCCTGCAGCATTGACACCTGCAGCATTAACACCCACAACCACAAACAACCCAGTTATCCGCCAGGGCTCGTACGACGAGAACGCGATTGATGATGGCGACACCTTTGACTATGGCGACAACGACGACGATTTGGACGACGAGCTTGATGACGAGTTGTTGAGCGCGTCGCCACAGATTCCCGCCAACTTGTTGAAGCTAGTTGAGCAGCGGAAGCAGGATAAGCGCAATGAAGACTTGGACGCAGCAGCGTCGCCGGGAACGTCGCCGCAGTTGGAGAGGCGACACAAGAATAGTTTTAGCAATGAAAGCTGCAACTACCTCAGCGTGGCTCGAGGGGTGCGAAGGCAGTCGGTGGACTTGTTCAAGAACAATATCAAGTTTAGAAATAGCAACGGCAGCAGTCCCCGGCCGTCGGTTGAGTTGCGGAGAAAGGAGAGCATTGATGAAATACGGCGGCAATTTGATTTCAAGTACTACAAGAACCTCCAAAGGGCTTCGTTTGAGGGCGTCAAGGTGATAAAATTGAAACTACCGCTGGAAAATAAGCTCCCTGAGTGGTTTATCCGGGGCAGAAACTTTTGGGAGATGCAAAATAGCTAATGGGAACAAGGGTGTGTAGACATATATATATAGAGAGAGAGAGGCATACATTCACACATGCAATTACCATTTTGGCTTGGTGCTATCCCCGCCTATACCGGGCGAATGGTTCAACACCCTATCACGTAATCGCAGCCCGGCGGCGTAACTATTGCTTCTTGCTGGCTGTGCCGGCATTGAACTGTAACCCTGAGCAGGGATACTCTGTTGCCTCGACTTGTTGTACATATCCTGTAGCCGACTGGAGCGCTGGTACGTGCTACCTGCGCCAGCACCGCCGCTGTTAATGTTATTGTTATTGCTGCTGCTGCTGCTACCGGGCTCAGGACTAGACGACGACCCCGTTGGTGGCAATCTTCTTGACTGCTGTGCATAGCTATGGTTGTACGAGTTGTTGTGGTACACTGGCTGAAACTGAGAATGAGAACTGTCTTGGTACGACTGTGACCTATATGCATGTGGTTGCTGCAGTTGCTGCTGCTGGTGTGGGTGTTGTTGTTGGAACGTCTTTACTCCTAGCCACTCCGGGTACGGCAAGCCCTTTGAGTCGTAATACTTGACAAACGCATTGTGGATCAACGTCTCCTCTGGCGTCGGCCCATCCTTTTCAGTGTTTCCTATCGACAAGTTGGCAAGCTTGCTGCTGTAGTTTTCCCTAATCTTGGAGAAGAAGCCTCCTCCTGAGCTTGTGTGCTGGACTGACATGATATCTAATGGGTTTGGTAAGCTTTTGAAAATGGACACCCAACTTTTGGCTTATGGAAGAAGAGAGAAAAAAGTGTGTGAGCAAGCGAGCTCTCCATATAAAAACATATCTTAGAGTATACTTCCTGAATAGGAAGTCTAGCCATTACTTATCAGCAAACGAGCATTGGGAGGGGGGGGGAGAGATGAAGGGGGGGTTAAACCACATTTCTGGTGAGATGAGGTGTGTGCCCACCATAGCACATCACTTTTTAAAGCCTTCTACTCCATTGCGTCCATCCCAAAGCATGCAAGCTGCCCTATTGCCCCCTGCATCCCCTCGCTGTTTCTCCTTCTGTCTCTTTTCCCTTCTCCATCTCACAAAAAATTTTCGCCTGCAAAAAAAAAACAAAACTAAATAAATAAATCCCTGCTTTATCACATCACCCACTCCACGCTTTACATGTTCTCACGCTTGTCAAGATCGTTGTTGATCAAAAGATGTTTGTCGTCGAGACGGTTCCCGCTGGTGCAGGTGCCAGCCGCTAGATTCCACCAAAGTGCTCTCAGGTGGGAAGAGAAGTTGGCGTTTGAGGGTGCGAATGTGGATCAGTCGATAAACCAACAGGCAGAACAAAAAGAAGAACAAAAAGAAGAACCAAAGGAAGAACAAAAGGTTGAACAAAAGGTTGAACAAAAGGCAGAACAAAAGGCAGAGTCACAGACAGACCCAAAGGTTGAGCCACCTTCTGATCCAACCCACCCCGTCACCTTCAAAGACTTGAAGGGAACAATCCACCAGTCAGTTATTGATGCATTCACCAATGAAGGGTTCACTACATTGACTCCCATCCAAAGCCAAGCCGTGATCCCCACCATCAATAGCGAAAAGGGTATTGTGTGCCGCGCCAAAACCGGTACCGGAAAGACCATCTCCTTCATCATCCCCACCCTCGACCACATTTTGAAAAACCCCAACGGCGGGGTCGACACTGTTGTCATTGTCCCCACCCGAGACTTGGCCAAGCAGATTTACGACGAGTACACGAGGATCATCAGGGCCCTCCCTGGTAGAAAGAGACAGGTGTCTGCCGGGTTGATCATTGGTGGTGGCGATAGGGTCAGGTTTGACATTAGAGCACCCCACGACATTGTAATTGCCACCCCGGGTCGTCTTTGTGCTGAGCTCAAAAACGAAGGGTTTGCCCGGTGTTTTGCCGGGGTCACCCACCGTATTTACGACGAGGCCGATAGAATGTTGGAGCAGGGGTTTGAAGAAGAGTTGGATGCCATTGACTCTGTGATTCGCAATGTGCGCAAGAGACAGGAGCCCATGAAGACGCTCTTGTTCTCCGCCACTGTTGACCCCAAGGTTGACCAGTTTGCCAAGCACCACATCAGCAAGACGTACACCTATATAAACACCGTGCCCGAGAACGACCCGGAAGCGCACGTCAATATCCACCAAACATTGATCAAGTGCAATGACTATACCAACAAGTTGGAAACCACGTTTAGGTATATGTTTGACGAAATGGCCAAGAATGCCAACTTTAAGATGATTTTGTTTGTCCCCACCCAGGCGTCGGTTGATTGGTACTATGACTACTTGGGACTTATCCTTGCTGGCGAAAGCAAGCCCGCAAATGTGCCCCGTTTCCACCGGTACCTGACGCATGGTAAAAAGAGCCAAACCCACCGGGACAAGACACTCAGAAACTTTAAAAACGACACCCGGGCGGTGTTGATTGCCACCGACGTGATGGCCCGAGGCATTGACATTCGCGACTTGACCCATGTGATCCAGCCGTACCCCTCCGAGAAGCCAGCCGATTATATCCACAAGATTGGCAGAACCGGCAGGGGCGGCAAGAGCGGCAAGGCTGTGCTCTTGTTGACTCCAGAGGAGCAGAATTTTCTCACTCAGATCAAGAGCAGTAGGGGTATCACCTTTGCCGAAACGTACACGTCAGACCAATTTGAACCGTTGCCGCTCGTGGGGACCGTTCGGCCCGACATGGACTTGACCCGCTCGTTCACCATGACCAATTTGTCGTTCTTGTTGCAAACGATAAACATGTACCGCTTTCCTCCCAAGATCATCACCGACACCATCGACTTGTATCGTGGGTTGATTGAGAATGAAAGTGCCAAGGTGTACACCAGAAACGGGCCGGCGCTTGCCAAGTTTTTGCCCCGTGAAACCGCCAGGGCTTATTTTCTCCTGAACAGGGACCAAGGTGGTGAGAGCAGAGGCGGGTATGGTGGTAATAACAGAGGCGGGTATGGTGGTAATAGCAGAGGCGGTTATGGTGGTGACAGCTCAAGGTCATTCAACCGTAACCGTACCAATAATCTTTTTGAGGATGTTGAGCCACTGAGACATTCTGGTTATGGAAACAAAAACTATGGTGGATCTTATGAAAGCAAACACCGTGGCAACTCCTACGAAAGCAAACACCGCGGTGGTTCTTACGGAGGCAAGCTGCGCGGTGGCTCCTATGGAAACAAGAGCCACAATAGCAAGAGGTATGACAGCAGAGAAGACAACCGCAGTGGAAACTTTTCCAGGTTCAATAATGACGATTAAGCAGACCCAAATGTGTATCCATACTTGTAAATAGCAGTAAATAGAACAATCCTTTATATATATATATCACTTTTTCTTGCGGTGTAGTTTCTGGTTGAATGGACGAAATGGCGCTGGTGGCTCAACGTCGACGGCAACGTCTCTCGTGATCACCACATACACAAGCAAGCAAATGATGATTATGCTGTTAAACACCGCCACTCGTTTCTGAAACGTGAGCTCGCGGGAAAGAATGTTCAACTTTTTGTTCAGCTCCGACATTGTGTTTTGATGGTTCAATTCCTGTTGCCTGAAAAGACCCCCGTACAAATTGTGCAAATTGTTGTAGCTCTCGGTGAATGAATGGAGTTGGCTAAAGAGGGTATGGTTGACCGAAGCGATTAGGGTTTGGAAGTTGCTTGTTTGTCGTTTTTCCAAGTTTGTGAATGCAGTGGAAAGGAGCTTCAGTTGCTCTTCAATGTAGAGGAGGGATAGGGTAGCGTTGGACTCGAGGAGGGAGAGTCGTTTGACAATGTTTTTATAGATGCTCTCTTGTGTGGTTGCCTTTACAGCTGCTGTTGTCAAGGTTGATGTGTTTGTTTCGTTGGATGGCATCACCACGCAGAGCTCTTCGGTGGTGTTGATGTTGCTCAAGAACGCATCTAGCTTCAAGTGTGGCATCAACACGAGGCATTCATTCGCCGTCGAGTTGAGCCACGGCTGGCCCAGCAGTCCCTGTCTCTCTGGCAGCAATTGCCCCGCCTCGTTGTTATTCGCATTTTCATTGTTCAACTGCTTCACCGGCTCCTCCTCTTCGTGCGCCGCCACCTCGTCTTCCTTAAACTCGTCCATCATGGTCTTGCCATGCACCCGAACCACCGAGATGGGACAATAAAACTCACTCCCATAGTGGCTCAACACCTCCAACTTCAAGTACCGGGCCCAAATCAAGGGGTTTTCAATGTCAAAGCTCTGCACATCGCGCACATTCTCCGCCCTAAACTTGCCTAGTGGTTTCCAGTTGTTGGTGGGGAACCGATCACTAACGGCAATCGAAATGTCCTTAAACGTCAGCGAAAAGAACTCGTAGTTGCCAACAACCACCGACGAGATGAGTATGTCCTGACATAGCTCAATAACGACAAACTTGTTGGGTATCGAGCACTGGTTGAGCAAATAAGAGTCCTTCTTTTCGTTGAGGATGGCTGACGCGCCCCGGGCTTGATGGTTGGTTTTCACAATGGTGGCGGCACAATCAACCGAGGCAAAGTTGAACTTGTTCTTGTACACCCGCCCCTCGGGTTCGATTACCGTTAGGTTGGCAAGAGGTTGGTCCTGTTGGTTCAGTGTGGTGTTTGCGGTGGTGTCTTTTGTGCTTGTCTCATTAGATGTGGTGTTGACAGAGGAGTTTTCAATCTTTTGCTTCTTCCACTCTTCAAAGGAGAGAAAGTGGCAGTCGTCGATGATTGAGTCGTTGAGTGATTGCGAGGGCTGTATTTCATGTAGCGCGCTTGTGGAGGTGGAGGTGGAGGTGGAGGTGGATGTGTATGTGGATGTGGGTGTCGATGTCGATGTGGAGGTGGATGTGGGTGTCGATGTCGATGTTGGTGTTTTGGAGGATGTAGGTGTGGACGTGGAGGTGGTTTTTGATGTTGGTGTTTTGGAAGATGTGGATGTGGATGTGGATGTTGGTGTTTTGGATGATGTAGATGTAGATGTTTTGGAGGATGTGGACACTGTGGATACTGTGGATGATGTGGATGTCGAAATTATAGATGACGATATTGTTAATGATGATGACTTTGAGGATGGCACCACTGACGATGAGGTTGTTGGCGGTGATTTAGGTGATGATAATGATGACAAAGATGTGGATCTCGAAGATGAAGATGAAGATGTGGATGATGTTGAAGACTTTGCTGAAGATGATGTTGCTGAAGTTGACAAAGTTACGACAGTCGTTGATACAATTGTTGGAAACTTCTTCGAGACTGCTTTCAGTGACTCCTTCGAGAGTGCCTTTGGTGACTCCTTCGAGAGTGCCTTTGGTGACTCCGTCGAGAGTGCCTTTGAAGACACTGTTGATAATGACAGTTTGCCAATCGCAGACACACTAGGTTGTAGTGGCGATGAGTCTCCGCTGCTCACGCTGGATGCCACAGCGCAATGTAGTAGCCATAGCAGAAACACCCATTTCATGATACCTCCTTCTCTTTTGCTACCTGTTTGTTATTGCCTCCCTATCTCTTGCCAATCCAATTTGGTCCTATTTGGTTGAAAATCCTCTTCCTCTCTTGCTTCCTTTCCCCTGAAGTCACGTGTGATGAGGCGCAAAAAGCAAAAGTAATCCACAGATAACCAAAATGTACATTTCTCTGAAACAAGGTGAAATTATATTAAAAAACTGAACTAAAATGGAAAGAAGGAAGGAAGGAAGGAAGGAAGGAAGGAAGAAAGGAAGGAAGGAAGGAAGGAAGGAAAAAGGCTATGATATATCCTCATGGAACCTCGATAACGACGGGTCTGACCCATGGGCGTTGTAATTATTATCTCCAAAGACGTTTTGCCGGGTGTAGTAGTTCAACGGCGGAGTGTCGCCAGGAAGGACAAACGCGCCTCCGGTTTCGTCGTCATAGTCCGAGGGATGAAACTCACCATCCGTCGTCTCAACGTCATACAGATCATCGCCAGCCCTCTCCTCGCTATTGTAGCGCGAACTGCTCATTGTCTCACTGGGGACGGGCATGTCTCTTTGTTGTTGCCGGTGTTGTTGTTGCTCCAGCTCCTGAAAGTTGAAATCGTTCGAGGACGCCAAGGGGTGGCCGTACGAGTTCATGCGCGTGTGCAAGCCCGGCGACGTCTCGCCGCTATAGTCGCCCGAGAGGGCAGCGCCGCCGCCAATAGAAGACGACCTCGTGGTGCCAAACACCGAGTTTCTTGCCGCCGTGGACGTATTGCCGCCGCTGCGAAACACCGAGTCGAGGTTGTTGGAGTTGGTGACTCCGCGGTAGACAAAGTCGTCGTTGGAGTCGTCATTGTCGCGGGTGCCCGTGGCGCCATAGCCCTGTCTCTCCAAATCGTCGCCGGCATTGAGGACACGGAATGTGCCGGCGCCTGCTGCTGCTCCCGCGCCTGCTGCCGCACCCACGCCAAGGGCAGCATTGCCATTGAAAGCCCTAGTACGTACATTGCCATTACCGCCACCAACGCCGCCACCAACGCCAACGCCACCTCCACTGCCGTTGCCAATCAGGTTGGCTGATTTCTTACTGCCAAACATGGACGTGAGCCAGCCAAGGTGTGATTGCTTCATATCGGCATCGTGGTAAATGTTCTTGTCTTCAATGGTGGTGTCCTCTTCTTCTTCGTCGTCGTCATCGTGGCAACCGGCGCCAATAAGGTCGGGCGACTGGTTGGTCAACTTTCTCTTTCTCTTTTTCAAAAAGAGGAAAAACACAACAAGGGCCCCAATAAGGATTGACCCCCCTATAGAGCCCACCAAGCCTCCAATGAGCTTGGAGTTTCTTTCGGCGGGCGACTGGTGGGAGACCAAATCTGCCGAGGTGGGGACGGTGATGACGGTTGTGATTGTGGTGTCTGGGTGTTTGATTATGGAGGTGTAGCTGGTGGTGAAACTGGTGATTGAGTGGGAATGCGAGGATGTGAAGTCGCTTGAAGGTGAAGAAGTAGTAGAAGATGTAGAAGAAGATGAAGATGTAGATGAGGTGGATGGTGCCACGGTTGAAGAAGGTTTGGCCGAAGAAGACCTCGTGGATGACAGACTTTCAGTGGTTTCTGTTTCGGTGGATGATTCACTTGAAAAGAGGGATGATGATGTCTCTTTAGCGCTTGACGACAAAGAGGATGAACTTTCCTCTGTGCTTGAGGATTCACTGAAAGATGATGATGATACCTCGGTAGAGCTTCCAATCGACGAACTGGAAGATTCTTCCAGTGAGCTGCTTGAAAACACCTCGGAGGAGCTAACCAACGACAGGGATGTTTCCAGTGAACTGGTTTCAAAAGACGATGTCTCCGAAGAGGTTGATTCAAAAGACGACAGGGAAATTTCCACGCTGCTGCTGCTGGAAGACGTCTCGGCACTGCTGGTCTCAGAGCTGCTGGTCTCAGAGCTGCTGGTCTCAGAACTGCTGGTTTCAGAGCTGCTGGTTGCGGACGATATTTCCGAGCTGGATGTTTCTGATGAGGTAATGTCAGAGCTGCTCTCTAAAGAGGACGTTGTCTCTGACGACGTGGTCGTTTCTGATGAGGTCGTTTCTGACGAGGTTGTTTCTGATGAGGTTGTTTCTGATGAGGTTGTTTCTGATGAGCTCATGGTGGTGTCTGTTGATGAGCTTATGGTGGTTGCAGAAAAAGTTTCGCTCAGACTTTTTTCCGTGGCCAAAAGAGCAGATTCGCTTGTGCTTGTGTCACTAATGATTGTGTCGGTGGCATCGACGAGGGAACTCGAAGGCACCTCGGTCGACATGGCGATAGGTGTTGTGTCGCTGGATATAGATGCAATGGAGCTCAGATCGGGGGGTGGATTGGTGGACAGGACGATGTTTTCGGACAAAGAACGAGAGGCTGTAGTATCGTCGGAACTACTGGTATCCTGAAAAGTAGATAGATCGACGGTCGATGGGTCTGCTAGCGACGACACTGTGGATGAGTCCAAAGGTTGAGATGAGGAATCGTCTTCTGTTGTAGAAGAAGAAGAAAAAGAAGAAGAAGAAAAAGAAGAAGAAGAAGAAGAAATCGTGAAAGGGGTTAGTTCCGGCGTTGGGGTTGGGCTCGGGAGTGAAACTGGTGGGCTTGGCTGCAGGGGGGACGGCGCAGGCTGAAGCGGAAGCGGAAGCGGAACTGTGTTGAGATCTTGTAGTGGAGGCTGACCCGCTATACTTTCCTGAGCAAGGGGAGTTGTAGCTGTAGCAGGGTCTGCTCTTTTGAACAAGTTGGTACTAGTGTCGTCAACTTGTCCTTTGAGGGGTCTTTTCTGCCATATATGAATGGCCCTATGTGTACTTATTCCACAGGCACCACCACATGCACCACCACAGGCACCACCACCACAGACACCGGGGCTGCTACTTGCACCACTTGCGCCATCGGCATATTGACAATGGCTGATAATAAATTTCAGTATTGCCTGCATGAACAAAATTGCTTTTTTTTTTCTTTTCGTTTGTTTTCTTGGCTCTCTATAATTAGATCACCCACACAGTTAATAAACAGTAAACAGTAAACACTCACACAAAGGAGGAAGGTGGTGTGGATGGGGGTTTGGGTTTGGGTTTGGTTGTGTTGACGACTGGTACTGCCAATTGATAGACTTGCTTGCTGGATGGATACACCCCTCTGGACAGGATCACTGGCGGTGCAAATTGGCTCGCTTCGTATTGGAGTTCCACCTAGTTTATCAATTTCACACACACTTCCCCCCTCTTTTGGTTTGTTTATTCTTGGTCCCTTCGTAGTTGAGGTAGATGACTACAATGAAATCACACCCACACACACACACTTTCTTTCTATCTCTCTTTCCCCCCAGTGAAGCACGTTCCTTATCTCACCCAGACACACACTCAGTCTCCTCTTTTTTGAGAAAAGGGAGAGGGGGCACTTGTACTCTAAAGCCCTGATTCGGGCGATGCACAAACAGCTCTGCGCCTAGCTTTTGGGGCCGGGCCAACAACTGTTGACTTGACCCGAGGCAATGCCAAATCTTTAATCTGCAGGTGAATGCAGCGGCGGAGGATGCAAACGAGCTTGGCTCAAGGCAAGCGTTTTCTGTGATTTAAACGAAGCAAAGACGTTAAACAAAAGAGAGAGAGAGAGAGTCGGCGATGCCAAGCACGTAGACACATGTGTGAGGATATATATACATACACCATGATCCTTGATGATGGTAACCACGCACTGTGGACGTGAAAATCCCGCGAAATGAAACCATTGCTGGCAAGAGAAACCAAATACTCTCCCTTATCTGAACAACACGGGGGGAGGATAGAGGGGAGGAAACACCCCCTTGCTATAATAAAAATATATATACAAGACTTTTTATTCCTATACGCACGCTTCGTCTCTTTTGCTCTTGTTTTGTACACCATGTGCCTGTGGGTGTTGAAAATATTGCCACTACTCATACTTTGGCAACCCTTTTCTTTTCCCGTTTTCCCTTTTTCCTTGATTTGATTTTGTGTAGCGTAAAAAGGTGGAGAAGCACATTGCAACCAAAAGACTTGTCCACCACGCCACCCCCAGCTATGCTGTGCCCTGCTATGCTATTCCCTGCTATGCTATTCCCGGCTATGCTATTCCCTGCTATGCTATTCCCTGCTATATGCGCAACACTACAAAGACGAGGTTTCTCCATATCAGCGCGTAAAGGATTTCTGTGTATCTACTGGAACAGAGAAGCAAGG
>JAKTZW010000458.1:0-21735 GCA_030579015.1 Zhuliangozyma blackwelliae | reverse complement strand
CTCAATGAACTCTCTGCCTTGACCACCACGCTCAAAACCTCGGCGTTAAACTTTAGCGCCAAGTTGCTCAATGACGACTTGCACATTTTGAACGAAACCAATGAAAACATTATCAAAAACTCAAACTTGTTTAAAACCATTGATCGAAACTTGAACAATTACCTCGAAAACAAAACCGGGACCCGAATCAGTCTCTGGTTCTTGTTGCAAAGCTTTGTCGCATTGGTGTTGGTGTTTTTATTCATGGTTTTGTTTATAAAGATTATACCAAAGTTGTAAGCATTGTTATTTTTCTATGTACATGCAAATATGTGTATATATTGTTTATAGGTTTTTGAATAATTGCAAAAAGGTACTTGATTGAAGTAAAAAAGAAAAAAAAAATAATTAGAAGAAACAACATTGGAAGTGAAAATGATCATGACAGTAGGTGCTTAAATGTCTTGTTGCTGTTGCTGTTGTTGCTGCTGTTGCTGTTGTTGCTGCTGTTGCTGTTGTTGCTGCTGTTGCTGTTGTTGCTGCTGTTGCTGTTGTTGCTGCTGTTGCTGTTGTTGCTGTTGCTGTGCAGGTGAAGGCGTGGTCCTGTCAACTGGCGTGGGTGACTCTTTAAACTCACCATCGGAAAATGAATGCGCCGAGCTATTTTCGAAAATGCCCAAGGGTCCTCCGAGCGCCGGTGCAGCAACGCCTCCATGATTATGGTCATAACTGCTGCTATCGCCATCACCACTGCTGCTGCCACCACCACCACCATTATTGTTATTGTTATGGTTCTGGCTCTGGCTATTGTTGTGATGGTTGGGCTGGTTCTGAAATTGCCGAGGCAAGTTACCACACCGGTCCTTGCCAAAATTAATCTTCAAGTTTTTGTAATCGTCAAACGACTTGATGCCATCAATGGCCTTGATGGCATTGGCAATATTGACAAAATTGATAAAGGCACAATTCTTCTCCTCGAGAAAGTTAATCTGCTCAATATCGCCAAACGTTTCAAAGTCGCGTCTCAACTTTTCCACGCTATAGTGGTCAAAGTCGCTAATATTGCCAATATAAATGTTGCGACTGGCGCCGTTGGACACCGCCAACGACAATGCATTCGACAATGGGCCCGAGTGCTTGCCCCACCCAACCTTGATGCGGCGATTGTGAATGGTTAACCCGTGCAATTGGCACATGGCGAAAAACTGGGCCGCGGCAATGGGGTCAATAAAGGTGATGAAGCAAACGTGCCTCTCCTTCAAAAAACGAATGCTCTGCAACAACCCGCCGCGAACAACATTGCAAATCTCCTCCACCGACGAGTCCTGGTGCAAATTGCCCAAATAAACCGTGCGGTTGCCCAAATTGTTGGCGCCGCCCGCCTGGGTGGCAATCTGCGCCGCCGCCGCCGACTGCTGCACCAATGCCGAGCTGATAAACTCGCGGTCAGCGGCAGTGACAATGTGCTCCATCCCGGGGGCCAAACCCAAGTACTGCGCCGCATTGTGCTGCTGCGTCTTGGTGATAAATGCACACCGGTCCTTGCCGTAAAAGCACTTCTTGTCCAAATACTTGTCCTTCAACGGCAAGTTGGCCACGCACCGAACGGCGCTCAAAATCGACAAGAAATGGACAAATGCAATCCCCTTTTCGGGAATAATCTTGATGCAATCAATGGTGCCAAAACACGACAAGTCCTCGCGCAACTCCTCCTCAGTAATTGTCATTGTTCCCTTCTTGTTGCTATCGTCAGTGGTGTTCAAGTTGCCCAAATACACATTCCGGGTGGCGCCATCGCGCTGAATCGCCTCCATCACCGCTGGCAAAATCGGCAGGTTCTTGCCCCACCCAATTCTCACATCGTGGCCCTTGATATTGAGCTTCTTCAAGATGCAGTCCGAGTGGAAAAGCAACGCCGACTGGAGGTCAACAAACGAGATAAAGGCACAGTTTTTGCTAGGGATAATCTTGACATTTTCCAAAATCCCCGACCGCACATAGTCCAACAACTCGTGCGGCTGAATGTCGCTGGGGACATTGCCCAAGTACACGGTTCTGCTAGGTGCAACCGACAACGACGCATTGTTGGCGGCATTGCCACCATTGTTTTGGGCAATTTGGGCATTGCCATTGTCGATATTGTCAAGGCTGCTTATGCCGGCATCGTTATTGTTCATGCCGCTGCTGCTATTGCCAATGCCAATGCCAAAGTTATTGCCATTGCCATGGCCAAAGGTGTTGTTGTTGTTGTTGTTGTTGCCAATGCCAAAGTTGTTGTTGTTGTTGTTGTTGCCATTGCCAAAATTGTTGCCAAAGTCAAAGTTGTTATTGTTGCTGCTGCTGCCCATGCCCTGCGTGGCGTAATCACTCTGCCCTGATGGCTGCTGCGCCATAATGACATTTCCATTGAGCGACAACTGGCTCTGCGAATCAGCTACATTGTCAACATTGCCATTGGGAGTGAAATGGGACCGGACGTTAAACTGCAGCAAGCCAAAGTGATTATTGGGGAAAAACTCGCCGCCTCTGGTGGTGCCAATGGGCGGAGCATCAATCCCGTTGAAATGAATAGATTCCTGGTACTGGGGGTACTGGTCAGAGTGAGTTTCCAAGCCAAGAGCATTTGCACCGCCATTGTTGCCCAATATGATTTGGCTATCGCTTCTTTGATGCTGGTGCTGGGGGTGCTGGGGGTACTGACCAATTTGATGTTCCCGTTGCTGCTGTTGTTGAGCCTGCTGCTGCTGCTGCTGCTGCTGTTGTTGCTGTTGCTGAGGAAAGTACTGGTAGTATGGCTGTCCCCCCATATATTGCTGAGGAGCACCACCTTGGTATGGGTCGTAATATGACATTGCACAGTATAGGTTTCTTTTCCCGTTATATTAAATAAAACAACTTTCCAAGCCAACCGAACTGAAAGTGATAAAAGCCAAAGAAAAAGGGACAAAAAAAAAACAAAGGACAAATAACAAATGGTAGAAGAAATGCGGTTAAACAATCAAAGAAACAGGACGTGATGGTGAATATGCAGTTGGTATTATCCCGTGGTATTTACCTTGGTAATCTTTTTTTTTTTTTTGATCTGCTGAGTTTGATCTGGTGGAGGAACGGGAAGCAACGGGTTTGTTGGTTGGTTGGGTTGTTAGTTGGTTGCGGAACGAAATGAAATGAAAAAGCAGGAGGGGTGGTGGGGGGATGTCTGGAAAGGGTGAAAGGGGTGGGGGAAAACACTGAAACACAGGTGGCAGTGGTTGGTGGTTGACACAGTTGGCAAAGTGCTTTAAGGAAGAAGAAGAGAGAGAAGGCGAATGGGAAACCCGATGAAGATGAAGAAAAATTTTCTACTTTTTTTTTTTTTTTTTTTTTTTGGTCTCAACAGAAAGTGGGAGCGAATAGAAGAAGAGGAAGAGTAAGAAGAGGAAGAGGAAGAGGAAAAGGAAGAGGAAGAAGAGGAAGAGGAAGAGGAAGAGGAAGAGGAAGAGGAAGAGGAAGAGGAAGAGGAAGAGGAAGAGGAAGAGGAAGAGGAAGAGAATGGGTACAATACAACAACCTACTAGTCTTTCTCACTGTAGTCAGTCTCTTCCTCCTCTTCCTCACTGTAATCCGTCGAGTCGTTTTGGGTGGTCTTTAGCCGACCTTCACTCGTGGCGGGGGAATTTGCACCCTTTTGGTTCTCATCCATGCTATCGTCAATGATGCTTGAGTGCTGACAACCAACACCTTCGCTGGACTTTTCTTCTTGTCCTGCTCCAATTTTATCGTCGTGCCACTGCGGAGGTTCCTGAGAGTTTGGCACAGAGTCGTCTCTCAATTCGGGAGACTTGGGCCGAATAACCAGCGACATTGGTTCTTGCTTGACAGTCACCTCCTCTCCTTGTTTGACTTGCACATCGCCATCCTCCTCCTTCACTTGTAAGTCCTCCTCTTCTTCCTCTTCAACCTCTTTTTCAGTATCCCCGCTGCTTTCACTCCCCTTCCTCCTCTTTCTGCTAAACGCCTCCACCATCTCGTCCGTAATCTCCTTCTTGTCAATATTGTTGAGCTTCCCCTCCTTAGCAAGCAACTCCTCATTCAACCCCACCAACCGGTTGCTGGGATACACACCTTTGGTCAATTCCCAAATCTTATCCTTCTTGGCATTCAACACTTGATAAAACTTCAGCTCCAAGTCGCTGGTTATGGTTTCAAAGTCCTGCTTTGCCAACTTGTACTGCTGATCAACCACCGCCAACTCGTTCCTCAAGGCGGCAACCGTTTCCTCCGATTTTCGCAACAGCAGGAGGAGAGTCTCATTCTGGTGGCTATACAAACTTAGCCAGTTGAACAAGCCGCCCTCGTCCCTCAAAGCCTCATCATGGTCATCAAAGTCAATTGGCGGCATGGCAAACGACGCCACCGTCACCGCCAACTCGGCATTTGTCTTTACCAAAACTGAAATACCCTCCGTCGCCACATCTACTCCCTCAATGGGCTCGCCCAGCTCGTTATAGTTTCCCCTATTGGCAACGAGCCTGGCGCTTACTTTCAACCCTCGGCGGCTGGCCTCGCCGTCAATCAAGCTTTCCAAATCGAGGGGGAACAAGTTGGAAAACACCCGACATTGCTCACCCGCCTCAACTCCCACACTCCCACTCGGCGTCTGGTGGAAAATCGCCGGTAGCGTGTCCTTGGTGATTGTGGTGTGGAAGTAGCCGTCGGGGTAGATTGCCGTTATTGACACGTTGATAAAGCAGGGGTCTGTTGATGGCTTATAGTCTGCTCGAGTAACGTGAAGAAAGAGGGACTGGAGCTTGATCACTTCCAAAGTGGCCCTATCTTCAATGCGCAAGGGTACTTTGAGCACGGTGCCCTCCAACACTCTTTCTTTGGAATGATTACACGGCATTGGATGGGTATAACAATGGTCTGCTATCTACCTATACTCCCCCTTTTTTTGACAGCCATCTGGTAACAACAACAACGGTAACAACAAAAAATGGGCTGTTGTAAGAAACCGTCGTTGAGGAAACGAAAACAAAAAAAAAGCAAGGGTTGAAGCATGTTTATGCTTGGCTGGTCGGGGCCGCCCATTCCCTGGCATCATAGTACCGATCTGTAGGATTCTGCAGGGGTGTAAATGTCACCTCACCGTGGCCAAGAATTTTTGTGATACCAAACCAATGTGCCATGCCACGACAGACTCCGTTGCCTGCTTTGGGAAATGTAACAATCGACAGAGAAAGGGTATCGCCGTCAGGACCACCAGTGCGCCAAACGCCGTAACATTCACATCGGGCTTTACGCTCTCGCCAAAGTCGTGTTTTGGTGTTGCTGCTGCGGTAGTGTGGGGAGAGAAAGAGAGAGTTGTCACCGGATGTGGGGCGTTTCGATCCTTGCACAAGGGTGCTTTGCCTAATACCGCTGCATGATGGTGCTTCCCCTCGTGCAGTTGTGGTTCTGGTATTTTCAGCAACACCAACGACATGAACCCAACACATTATGGAAAGCTTATTCCTTTCCATTTGTTCCTGTTTTTGGTGGCCGGATTTTGAGGGGTTGGGTGCTAAAACCCTTACCCAATTCTCTCTGGCCCCGCACAGTTTAATATTAATGACGATAAACACACACACAGGGCACCTGTCCGTGGCGTGCTCACACTCTCTCCCCACTTGCACCTCTTAATCGAGTCCTTCTGTTATCTCCCTCTCTCTTAACCCGCACACACGGCAGTTTCCTTTTATCCAGGACTCGCACCACCCCCTCATTTCTCACCCTCACCCCACCTGCCGTTACGCCGGAGTTTGGAGCATCAGGCCATGGAACAGAAAACTCTCTGTCCAAAGGGCTTAAAGTGGAGCTGTAGAGCATACAACATAAAGTCCCACATATATATAAACACAGCATAATGTCTTGTCTCAAATTCTAGAAAAAGCGGGTTATCCACCAACAATGACTTCTTCAATCGACTCCCACTCCCTCGACAAAATACGCAACTTCTCACACGATGATGTGCCCATCCGGCCCATCGAATACGCCGGCAAAGGCAACGAGTTTGTTATTTTAAATGGCAAAAAGTACTTTAGGTACGATCTAATGAGAGCGTTTGCCGGGATGGAGAGCCCGAGTCTCCCCTCCCCCTTTGGCGACGCCTCGGCCATTGGTCTCGCCAGCTTTGCACTCTCCACGTTTGTGCTTGGGTTGTACTATTCCGGAGCCAAAGGGATCACCACATACAATGGCTTTGTTGGCCTCTGTATCTTTTACGGCGGTCTCGTGGAGTTTCTTGCCGGCATGTGGGAAATGGTTATTGGAAACACATTCACGTCAACTGGTATGTACAAACATGACTTTTCTCTCTTTCGCCCCCCCCCTTGAAAACAATACTAACAACCTCCAGTGTTTGTATCTTATGGCGCCTTTTGGATCACCCTCGGGTGCATCAACGTGCCCTCGTTCAATATCATCCTGGCGTATGGCGACGACACCAAACAGTTGGGAAACGCCTTGGGGTTGTTTCTTATTGGCTGGGGGATCTTTACCTTTATGTTGCTCACCTTGACGTTCAAAACAAACGTGGCCATTGCTTCCCTCTTTGCCAGCTTGGACGTGGCCTTTTTTTTATTGGCTGCGGCAAACATGACTGGCAGTGCCGGGTGCTTAAGGGCAGGCGGTATCTTTGCCGTCATCAGTTCAATCTGCGGGTGGTGGTCCATGTTTGACACGATTGGAAACCCACGCAACACCTATTTTACCCCCAGCCCCATCCCCATTCCACCAATCAATTTCAAAATAAGATTTTAGTGTTGTATTTAATCAATAAAGAATAGTAGTCCTCCTATACAAGACTGCCAATGTCTCCTACATAGACGGATTCCAGAAAGAAAACGGCGATGCCAAAGACAAATATCAAGTAAATTGCAAGGGCCAAGCACGCGTGGCCCAAGCATGCCCACATCTCGGTTCTCATCTCGTGGTGGTTGCCAATATGGGCCGTTGTCTCGACAACGTTGCTGGCCAACACCTGCTTGTGCTTGAAAATCTCGACGTACAGGCAAACAGAAAGCGGGTTGTTGGGCCAGAACCAAAGGCCAACCGCCATCTTGTACACCTGGTAAAGCCAAATAAAGGGCACTACAATGCCCAAAAACAACAACCTGGTCTGGCCTTTTTTTTGGCCCCGCCAGTATTCACAGGCATCACACATGCATTCGTCCATGTCGACATGGTCAAACTCGTCTTTTGTCTCGAGGCGCCGCTCATGGAGCTGGTAGGAGGTGTACATTGTGGTTTACTGCGAGGTTGTAGTGACCTCCCCAGCCATGCGTATATGTATATATACATACCTGGGGAGATGTCCCAGATGATGTAGGAGATGGGTATATATATTTCCCCTTTTGGACACGACAATACATGCATTTTGCAACAGTTTTGAAAACCATCTCCAACAAATTGGCGTTGCACAGAGAACCAAAGTCAACAATATGGAAAAGACCCGCCACCAGTCGCCCAGACCCAGACCCAGGCCACCCATGCTTTGTTTCACCAACACCTGCTTCCCTCTATGTATGCATGCCTCACCCTAATTTGGTAGCGATGTTGTTACACACATTTTTTCTTTCTTTCTCTCTCCATGTTTTGAAAAGATCAACTTCCTACGCCAATGCCATCATTGGACGCCAACCAGCTTGCGGCGGCACTACAATCCACCAAGATCAAAGACAGGAATGAGGCGTTGAACGTGCTTGAAACCGTTACGGTTTCCAAGTTCAAGCTATCGCTGAAACAGTTTCGGACCCTCACACAAGGGATATTCAGTCTCATTAGCCATGAGGCCCAGGTATATATCAACAACAAATCCAACCCCGTGGAGGTGCGGTTGAGCAAAGCGTCCTACTTCTTGAGGATCTTGACGGAAAAGTCCATCGAGGACCCGCGCAACAACTTGAAATACCGCGCGTACTTGGACGTGTACAGCGGGATCAAGGAGGTGTTTTTCGTGCATGGCGACCCGCTCGACCCCTGTGCCATTGATTTCGTCAAGACGATTGCGTCAATCTATAGCGTCGACTATGTGAAGGAGCATTTGGGCCATAAAGAGTGGACTTCTGCTTACGGGTTCTTGCTACACTTGCAAACACACTTGCTTGAAGACACCCTTTCGTTGTCCCACACTGGCGCGCTTGGCGGCCAGAATGAAAGGCTTGTGGTGGACACATTTGACGCGTTGCTGTGCTTGCTCCAGTGCGACAAGAACATATCGGTGAGCTACCTCCAGTTGTTTGAAAACGAAAACTATTTCAAGTTGCTCAAGGTTTTGGAAAGAGTGTCTGAAGTGGCGAGAAGGGAAAGCGCGGTGGTCATTGCCGTGTTTAGAATCATCAACAAGCTTATAGCCACCGTGTCAACCGTCAATTTCAAGTTTGTCAACAAGCTAGTGAGGATCGGGGTACGACTATTGGTGCTCTTTCACCTGACACCGTGGGATAAGTTGCAGGACCAGTTTTTGGTGTTTCTCAACCTACCGGGCACGCACCACTTGATGCATCTAAACCGCTTGCCCAAGCTAGTGGGCGACAACTATATACTCAGCCAGATTGGCGAAATGGAAGATGCCGACTCTATTGACACCCAGATGCAGACACAGGTGCACACGCAGGACGACAACAACAACGACGACAGCGAAGTGCTCGTCTACAACTTGGGGGTAATAATTCAAAACTTGATGGCAAAGGCAATGACGAGCAGCTGGGAGTTGAGGCCCGCTGAAGTGGGCTTGACACCCGCTTCGCACCTGCACACCTGGTTCAGCTTGGACACCATCCATTTACGGCTGCAGAATTGCCAGCCGTGGTTATTGGCCCTGGGAATCGCCAAGTTGCTAAAGTCCTATTTCGAGTTGAAGCTGTTGGTCCAAAGCGATTCCAGCAATCTCGGCCTGTGCTTGCTGTGGCAAACATTTGCCAGCGGCGGCGGCGGCGGCGGTGGCGGTGGCGGTGGCGCCAACAGAACGAAACGACAAAAGTTGGGCCAAATCAGTGATTCTATGGGCCAGTCCAATAGTGCGGTGGAGTTTTGCAACAGGTTGATACATGCCAAGTCGTCGCCCGAGACCCAAGCCTTGGGATTGAAGTTGTTGACGTTTTATGTGGAGATTTTCCAGTTTCCCGACTCAAGGGCAAGTGCTATGGGAGAGAGCGCCAAAGTGGTGGAGGGAGAAGAAGAAGAAGAAGAGGAAGAGGAGGGAAATGAAAAGGATACAGAGGCTGATGAGGCCGACAATACCCACAACAACACCACTTTCGACTTTCAAGTGTCATCATTTGACAACCACACATTTGATCGAAACGTTGTCCTAAAAAGCGTGGTGACCACATTTGACAATGGCGAGATGAGCTTTTGGAGCTTATTAGCCAGCAGATCAGTGGTCCAAGACGCACTGCGGTCAGGACAAGCTTCTCACACCCGAACGGCGTCGTTGCTGCAGTTGATAAAGGTATCGTTGCTCCTTTTGAAGCAGCAGGACCTTTGCCCCCTTGCTTGCAACTTGGTGTTTAGAATTGTCCACCATCACGAGCACAAGCTCAGCCAAGTGGTTGACAAGTCTGTTCTTGTCCAAATAGACACGCTCATCGACTTGTCGGAAATCAATGGGCCCTCCAGTATCACCAACGAGAGTTTTCAGTTTTGGTTCGCCATACACAAGCTCTCCACCGACGTGAGTTTATCCAAAAAGAATATCCTTCCCCAGCGAATGCAGGACTGGCTTTTGGCGAAATGGGATTTGCGATTCCAGCCCAGCGAGGAGTTTATCAGTTCCGCTTCGGGTGTTGCCGACTTTATCCACTGGTTATCGGGCAGTCCCCTTGTCTACACCGGAGAAGGTAAACACCACCCCGGGATATACGCTGGAAACCTCAATGAGGCAATGTACTTGTCATCAACGTTTCTGGCCTTGGAATCGTTTCTCTTTTTGAACCAAACTGGCCGCTTTTCCCCCAGGACTGCTGTGGAAATCAACGGTATCACTGCCAGCAACAAAGTCGAGCTCGTGATGGACAAGGTCAGCCAGACATTCAAGACCTTTGGGGCCAGCAACGTTGATAGCGTTAAACAGTTTGAGTGGCTCATGGTGGTGCAAAGCGTCTTGGCCAAAACTCGCGCCACCGCGTCTTTGTCCACACACGTGAGTGCTTTGGACTACCATTTTGTCCTCGGCTTGGAATCCTTTCACGACCTGGAGCTGGAGCTTGGTAGTGAGGATTTGATGGGCGTGATTATGCTTATGCACCGCTCGGCTCCCTTTGACGAGGAAACAACCAGAAACATTGCTCGTAGTTTTCCCATCCAAAAGTTAGTCGCCGGCTTGGTCACTGCAACTTCATCGACACACCCTAAAAGGAATAATGGAGACATTGTATTTGAAAGAGAGTTTTCCGAGGTGAGGGAATCAAGTACCCCGCCGCCACTGGCTGGTGGTGGCGGCAACAGCGGCACTAACAGCAACAACAACAGCAACACCAACGCCAACACCAACAACACCAGAATTGTGACACTCCAGCAGATGCGCTACAAAACAGTGCCCGTTTTAGAGGCCCTAAAGTTCATCTGTGTCGCTGGCGACATTATGGGAAAGGACCCGCACAGCACGTTGACGCAGATGACGGCGTACATGGAAACGTTGAGCAGCGACAACTTGTTGCCTGCATTTCTCTTTGTCATTGACCACGGTTTAAGTGACCGCACCGTGTCTAACCCAGCGGCGGTAGTGAAGTTGATCAGGGTTCTTGGTGAGAGGATCTTGCCCCACCAGGCTTACGAGAGAAACGAGTTGGCCCTAGTGGTAGTGTCCCGGTTGATGTCGGTGTTGGCGCCGTGGTTCACCACTTCTTCTGACGACTCCTTTTGCAAGGACTGCTACGATATATGCAATTGGCTCTACCAATGCGGCGTCAAGGACCTAGTATTGACTGAGACATCCGTTGTGGAGTACTGCAAGTTCTTGATCAAGCTTCTTTCCCACAACGACGAAACCGTGTTTAGCAATGCCAGCTTGCAGAGCCAGCTAGTGGAAAAGTTTTCCAAGTCCACCAACAATGTCAAGAACAACCTTGCTGTCTCGCTTGCCGAGCTTATGGCGACTTTTAATGCGACGGCCCAGGGCATGATGTATACCCAGCTTTTCCAAAACTTTGTCAGCCCCGAACAATCGGTTGAATCTGGTGGGACTTATGCCACATTCTTTACCCAATTGTCCCAGTCGTCATCGCAGGTCCTATACTTGTCGTTGTTCAACTTGTTGGAGTGCTCGAGGTTCCCCTTCTTTATACCGTACTTGGAGATTTGCTTGCAACGGTTTTGCACCATAATGCGCTTGGGTGGGTGTAACCAAATGTTCAAGTGTTTGAGGTTTGAGATTTTGCGCACGTGGTGGAAGTATGACTCTATTGGCCAGTTTCCGTTTGCCCTTTTCGAGTACCCTGATTTGGACACCTTTTACCGTGACAATTATCGCGAATTGGTGGCGGTGGCGTTGAGCACCAGGTCAAAAACCCCCAAGCACGCGCACGATTTTGTGCAAGAGTTGTCAGTCTTGAAGAATAGCGAGCCGGAAACCTTGGTCTCTGAGAGTTTGGCCGTGATTATCCCCTTGGCGTACTCAAGAGAGGGCATACGAAACGATGTTTTTGAGGTGGCGCAACGACACTTGAAGGATACCTTGAAGGACGAACTAACAAACAGCTTGCCATTGGTCATTTTAGAGATTATCAAGTTCACCGACGTGACCAACGAGTCGGCTTTGTTGGACGTGTTTGCCGACAGCGCGGTTGCACGCACCATTGTGAACCCCAAAGCCAAGGTCATTGAAAGACCTGGTGAGATTCTGGTGTCGTTTCATTCGAGCGTTGAACTTATGGAAAAGTTGGTGCAGAGGTACCATGCTGGGCCTCACCCGTTTTGGAGTCCCCGGCTCTTGTACTTTTTGCTACGCCGGGTATCCATTACCCTCGGCACCCTTTCCACCATGGACCACCAGACGCTTCTTCTTAGAAGAATCAAGGTGATACTTGTGATTGGAGGGGTGGACGCCGCCACCACCAGCTACGACGTTGCCAAATTGCTTGTGCAAACCCTCCCGCCGGGGAGAGAGACATTTCTTGCATACGAGTCGAGCCTGATATTCTTGCTGCTTGAAACCTTGTTTGTGGGCCCAGCTTCAGCATCAGCCCCGGTCATAAATGGCGCCGACTTGATTGTCCCAATTGTAAATACTGTTTTGGCGGCTGGTTTGGCGACCAAAACAGATTGCCCCAAGTTGGTGCTGATGATCGAAGCGGCAGTGTTGCGCCTTGACGCCGAAAGCGCAATCGGTCAGCTTCTTGCGTCGGCGGTGCGGCTAATGAGGGGAGAAAGCGCCACCATTGAATCGTGCTTGGTTGAAAAGTGTTTGGCTGAATTGGACTCTGAAATCCACTCAAACATGGTGATGTTTGTTTCCCATTTGTTTCCCTCAGTGAGTGTTTACAACCACAAGGGAGGGAACCCCAAGGTTCTTGACACTCTCCTCCGATTGAGCAAAGAGGAAATGCGCCACCTCTGTGACCCTTTTCTTTTGTGGTGTGCCAGCTACCTTTCTGACTATTATCTTCGAGGCGCCATTGACAGCTCCAACACAAAAGCGTTTCAGCTCCAGGAGTATGATGGGTTCCCCGTGGACGACTTTGAAAACAGCGTGAGATATTTTGATGTCATTTTGGAAAAGATTTTGGACCACATCACCTCGGCTGACGCCGAGGCAGCGGCCTGCGCCGAGTCGGTTCTTGGCGTGTTGATTGCAAAGTACGAGTCCAGCGCCAAAGATGTGTCCAAATTTATCCAGTTTGAGGGCTACTACACCAAGTTCAAAAGCCGTATCTTGCCCATTGACTTTCACATGTGCGTTTTGCTAAACGACAAGTCCGGGGTTGACTACTTGGACGACACCTTGCAAGACATTCTCCAGCACTTTGACGAGTTTTTGAGGTCTCCTGTCGACTTGTGGTGCACGAGGCTCTTTTTGGCGGTCATGCAGGAGCTTGCGGCGTACACCAGCATTGCTCCTTTGATAAGCACGTTTGCAATCAAAGTCCCCAGCTTTGCAAGGGCGGCGCTTCCGCCATTGGTGTGCAACTACTTGGCCCTCAGGGGACAGGCGGGCGAGTCGGTGGTGACTGCTTTGCTAAACCTGTTTGCCGAAGGAGAAAGGAGACGCAAAACATCTGCGGGTGTCTTTTTGCGGATCCTTGTGTTGATTCGCGTGGGGGCAAAGAAGGGGTTTACTAGGTTCAGCAATGTCTATCACTCGGTAAGCATCACAAAGTACTACAAGTTGGCCGCCAAGAACAAGCTTTACAAGTCAGCGATGATGCTATTCGAAGACCTGGCGGAGGAGAAAGACGTTTCAGCGTTGGTGGAAGAGCACTACCCCACTTTGCAGCACATCTACGAGTCTATTGACGACGATGACTTGATCTACGGGTTGCCAGAGAAAACAAGCATGGAAAACTTGCTCGCGACAATCAATAGAACGGGCCACGCGGCGTTGCGGCTTGAGTATAGCAGTGGACTTCTCGATAGGAGTATCGTTCTTGGAGCAGCAGCAGCAGCAGCAGCAGCAACAAGAGCAGCACAGCCACTGCTTACCTCTGACGTGATTGGGTCCATGGTTGATGGTGGACTCTATGGAATCTCTCGAATCGTTAGCAAGGCCGGGGAGGGCAACTCCGGGGACCCGTACGAATGGAGCTGGAAGCTTTCGCAGTGGGACTTGCCGACGCCCAAAAAAGCATCATGCAACGAGAACGAGGCGATTTACAAGATGCTCAAGCAGATTCACGACTACCCGGCAAACACGGCCCACCTCTGCACCTCCATGGTGTTGGAGGCACTCAAGCTGAAAACAGAGGACTTTGGCTTGAGCGTGGCAGAGTATAGGCTGAGCCGCGTCACTTGGCTCAAGACGATTGCGTCGCTTTGCTCGATACGGGAAATTGCCACCTATACCGGGACGGATGTCTTGCAGTTGGCCCAGCCATTTGCCGAAACCACAAGCTGGTTTGAGGAGTCTAGTTTAAAGGCTTGTGAAAACATTGTGCTCGCAAGAGCGGCAACGTTCCAATTGATGAGCTCGCATCCTCTGTCACGTCTCTCTGCCGAGAGTGCGTGGCTTGGAGCTGTGAGCGACTTGACGAGGTTCAACAATATCGCCAGGGATACTGGGGAGAAGCAGAAAACCGTTTCATCCACCATGTTGCTCGACGGCGTGCGCGGCTCCAAGTTTCAAAACTCACCCCCAAACGTCGTTGGCAACGTCAACAACTTGTCGTCCTTCCAAACGGCGCAAACGTTGTGGTCTCAGGGAAACACGGGGGTCCCCGTTTTGATGATGAAGGAGTTGTACAAGTCAGGGGGGGTCAACTTGTCCCAGGCAAACATTGTTATTGACCCCAGCTTAGTTGGCGCCATGGTGGTTGACTGGATGTCGCAGTCCAGACAGGAGCTCGCGGCAAACATCATGGCAAACTATGCCACGCCCACCGCCAACATGGCGGCATCCATCACCGACCTTGCCCAGCAAGCCAAAGTCTTTCACTTGCTTGCCCAATTTTGCGAGGCGCAGTACAAGTCCCCGTCGTTGGCCGAACAGATTGCCAAGTTGCAAAAGCGGGTGGAGGAGAAAAAGGCCGAGATTGACGAGCTCAAGGAGCACTATGGCAAGAACTCGGTAACACCATCGGAAAAGAGAACGGTTCAGAAATTCTACTCCAAGATCAAGATGCTGTATAGCTCCGAGTGCTTGGATTTGAAAGCGTTGCAGGAGAGCAAGAACATGTTTGCAAACAAAGCCACCGAGTACTTTCTAAAGAGTATTTCCGTGGGCGCGTTCCACGAAGAGGATATGGACAAGTTCTTTGCCTTGTGGTTGGAGCAGGCCAACGACGAGGAAGCCAATGCTCGGATCAGCGCCGAGTTGTTGGGCTTGCCGAGCCATAAACTTGTCAGCTGGTGCGCGCAGTTGACGTCGAGGTTGTCGAGCGAGGACACCTCGTTCCAGCGGACCTTAAAGGGGTTGATGCTTTCCGTGTGCCGCGAGCACCCGCACCACTCGCTCTACTTGTTGGTGTCGTTGATGATGCACCGGCCTACTGCCCAAGAAAAGGCCAACCCATTATTGCTTTCCAAGTGTCTGGCCGCCGCCCTGATTTGGGAAGAGTTGCTCAAAGGCGATAGGCGGCGGTATGTGGAGCACACGTTGTTGCCGGTGCAAAGGTTTGCCGAAGAGTGCGTCAAGTTGGCCGAGTACAAGGTCCCACGCGGCAAGAACGTCTTGCTCGACAAGTTGAGCGTGGGAGAGTATTGGCTCAAACACTTGCCGCGAATCCCCCCGCCCACAATGACATTGAAGGTTGATCCCACCATGGAGTATGGCAACAGCAACAACAACTACAACAACTACAACAACTACAACAGTAACAGCAGAGTTCCAGTGATGGAGAGGGTGGACCCCCAAATCAGCATCGCCACTTCAGGGTTGAGTTTGCCCAAAATAGCCACGTTCTACCTCTCGGACGGCACCCAACACAAGACGTTGTTGAAGCACGGCACCGACGATCTCCGCCAGGATTCCATTATGGAGCAGGTGTTTAAAAAGGTCAACAATATCTTTTCCAAGGACCGCGAGTGCAGCAGGAGAAACTTGGTGGTGAGGACGTACAATGCGGTGCCGTTGGGCCCGCAGTCGGGTATTATTGAGTTTGTCCCTGACTCGGTGGCGCTTATTGACGTGATAAGGCCGTACCACCAGCAGCACGACGCGATGAAGCACGAAAAGGTGCGCGAATTGATGAAGGAGGTGCAGGGCAACGAGAAGACGGAGAGGGTGCACGTTTATGAAAAGATCACCAGCAAGGTCAAGCCGGTGTTGCGCTACTTTTTCCAGGAAACGTTCTTGACGGCGGATGATTGGTTCGACAGCAGAATCAAGTACTCGCGCGGGCTTGCCACGTCGTCGATGGTGGGGTATATACTCGGGTTGGGCGACCGGCACTGCAACAATATCTTGCTCGACAAGAATTCCGGCGAGCCAATCCACATTGACTTGGGGGTGGCGTTTGACCAGGGGAAGCGGCTTCCTATCCCTGAAACAGTGCCGTTTCGACTAACACGCGATATGGTTGACGGGCTTGGCGTCACTGGTGTGGAGGGCGTATTCAAAAAATCGTGCGAGCACACGTTTAGAGTTTTGCGCTCCAACAGGGACCATATAATCTCGATCTTGGACGTGTTGAGATGGGACCCGTTGTACTCGTGGACGTTGTCTCCCATCCGGCAAAAGCGGTTGCAGGAGGAGGAAGAAGGTATGGGGCTACAGCCGGAGCGCGACGGGTCTGAGGCGGGCACGGCGGTGGCGACGGTGGTGGAGAAGTTGAGGGCGAATGGGTTGAGCACGGAAGCGGCGGTGCGAGAGTTGGTGCAGGAAGCCACCAACCCAGGGAACTTGGCGTTGATCTACTTTGGATGGTGTCCCTTCTATTAGATCTGGGTGTATGGTGTCCCTTCTATTACATCTGGGTATATGGAGAGCTTCGAGCCAGAGTCAGCTTGTATTCTTGACTCTGGTGTACAGGCAAAGGAGTCAGTTTTTGTAGGTACACAAAGTAAAAAAAAAAAGAGAACATGTTTTCCCCCAGATATAAAAGGCCAAGGGGATTTTCCACTTTGGCCAATTACGACAACAACAAGGAAACAACCCACTAAACAACCCCCCAAACAACCCAAAACAACCCACAAACAACCATGTTGAGGTCTAGCAGAAGATTGTACTCGTCATCAGCATCATCACCCCTCTTGAAGACGCCATTGTACGATGCCCACATTCAACTTGGCGGCAAGATGGTGCCCTACGCCGGGTTCGAGATGCCCGTGTTGTACAAAGGGCAGTCACACATTGAGTCGCACAATTGGGTGCGGTCCAAGTGCGGGTTGTTTGATGTCAGCCATATGTTGCAGCACAAGTTCCAGGGCAAGGATGCCCAGTCGCTTTTGCAGAAAATCACCCCCATCGACTTGAACAGTTTGGCCACCAACACTTCGAGCTTGTCGGTGTTGTTGAACGAGAATGGGGGTGTGATTGACGATTGCATCATCACCAAGCACGCCAACGACAATTACTATATGGTGACCAACGCCGGGTGTCGCGAAAAGGATATCAAGTTTATCAAGGGCGAGGCCAGCAACTTTGATGTCAACCACACCACGTTCGAGGGCACCTTGTTGGCCATCCAGGGCCCCAAGGCGCAACAAGTGTTGCAGAAATTCACCAACGAAAACTTGTCGCTGATTTATTTCGGCCAAACCGAGTTTCTCAAGTTGTCGCCCATCTCGAGCGGTATCCACTTGGCGAGATCGGGATACACTGGCGAAGATGGGTTTGAGTTGTCGATCCCCTCGTCGACCCCAGCCGAGGCCAAGGAGTCGTTGGACTTTTTCAACACCTTGATCAACGAGTTTCCCGACATTGTTAAGCCCATTGGTTTGGCTGCAAGAGACTCGTTGAGGTTGGAGGCGGGCATGTGTCTTTACGGCCACGAGTTGACGGAAGAGATTACGCCAATTGAGGCTTCGTTGACGTGGTTGATCCCCAAGACCCGTCGCGACACTGGCGGGTTTAATGGCGCGTCCAAGATCTTGGGCCAGATCAAGGACAAGTCGAGCTTTACGCACAGAAGAGTGGGCTTGACCTCAAAGGGCCCCTCGCCAAGAGATAACAACAAGATCTTTAGCGACGACGGAGCTACCCAGATTGGGTACGTCACGTCTGGCTCCCCCTCCCCGACATTGGGTGGTAACGTTGCCCAGGCGTACATTGACAAAAAGCACAAGATTGGCAGCCCCGTCAAGATTGAAATCAGAGGCAAGTTGAGGGACGGTATTATTGCCAAGTTGCCGTTTGTCCCCTCCAACTTTTATAAACAATAAGTAGGAGTAGACGAAATAGGGGGGTTATTGCCCGGCCATATAATTTTTTGTTTTTCTCCATACAGAGAGAGAGACGCGTATTGGTGTTTTTGGTTTTGTGGCACATAAGGAATGGGCGCCAGGAGGTGACGGGGACGCCAAACGCCAAATGGCCAAAGCGGTTGGGCATGGCCGACACGTAAAACGGTGCATCGTAAAGGGGGAAGCGAACGGGAACGGGAAAGGGCGTAGATGTTATTCTTTTTTTTTTTCTTTTTTACTCTCCCATAAAACCAATCGCAAATCCCAAACCTGCCAACTAAAACCAAAACCAAAAACCAAAAACCAAAACCAAAAACCAAAACCAAAAACCAAAACCAAAACCAAAACCAAAAACCAAAACCAAAACACAACCAACAGATCCTCTCCACAATGTCTTCAACACCCACACCATCGCCAACCAAGAGGTCGGTATTGTCCCCCAAGCCATCCAACATCCTTTCCTCCCCCCGTGGCAAGCGATTTAGCTGCAACAACTACAACAACAACTGCAACAACATCAACAACAACAACACCACCAGTGTACCATCAAGATTATCGCCCACCAGAAAACACGCATCCACCACACCCTCCCCCAGAAAGTCAGCTTTAGGGTTCACCATATGGGAAGACGCAAGACTTGCTCCTGCCTCGACAACCGATGTTGTTGGGGAGGCAACCACCAATAAGCTCAACCACAACGACCAGGAAAACATTTTGCAGCCCAAGAAACAAGGTGTAACTAGGCTACTGCTGTCGCGACACCCATTGACCAACTTGGACATCAACGAGTTCAAGGGCTACTGCACCACCGCCGATGGATCTGTTTCCAGATTGGTTGAGTTGTACCAGCCAATAAACTTTGACAATGCGTTCAAATCAGTGCACAAGTTCACCACCACACCCCACTTTGTCACGCCCTCGAGACGAAGCGGCAGGGCCAAGTACTTGGTCAGATCCGGCGAGGAGGTGGCAGCAGCAGCACCTCTTGCCAGAGAGGAAGGAAAGGTGAACAAGACAAGTCGGACACATGTGCGCTCGGCATCTGTCGGCCGCAACGAGGCAAAGTTTGACTTGATTAAAAAGAATGGTTTCACCGTTTTGTCAAGCTGAGCACGCATATCGCTTTTTGTTACCAGGATACCCATTGTTTCTATATATATATTAATACACCTGCTCCAACTTGCCCCTGCGTTCTTCGCGATAAGTCTTTTCCAAAGCGTCCACATCTCCAACATACCCCATCCATTGCTCGGTAAATGCCCGGTTGGAAAACCTTTGCTTCACCAGTTGTTGTCCCGCTATTCTCATTGCCTCAAGCTTGGACTCCAGCACCAACTCCGGCTGGCTAACAAACAACTGGACGAGGAGCGTCTCGAATGTGGGGTATGTAACCGAGCGGTCCTTAACGTAGCCTTGACTGTCTTGTATTGCCGGGTCGATATCCGGGTCGTCAAGACTCTTGAAAAAGAAACCAGTACTATTGTGCCAAGCCAGCAAGGAGTCTCCATCCACGGGCTTGACAATGTCCAACACCGGGCCTGCACTGGCATGCACAACCGGTATTGCTCCTCGGGCCATATACTCCACCACCCCAATGCCAAAGTGTTCGTTCCACATGGCATTCAACCCAAACTTGCATGTTGACAAGTATTGCACCACCTTGTCGTACGAGATATCAACGGCAAACTCCACAAAGTCCGCCACCTTCAACGCCGCCGCTTGCGCTCTTAAACTCTCCAACGTCGCCGTGTCGTCGGCCGTGCGGCACGACCCAGCAAACACCAACGTGGGGACTGCGTCATGGGTGGTGGTGCTGGCGGTGGCGGCGACATTGGGGAAATTCTTTTTGAGAAAATGGGCATAGTCCCTTAGAACCAAACTATGGCGCTTCTCAGGGCGAAACTGGGCCAAATATAACAACTTGTTAGCACGCACGGCTGCCGCCACATTGTCCTCATTGACCAAGTCTTCGGTGCCACAGGGCGGGTACAATATCGCCAACTGGTGGCCCATCGCCCTGTTGAATGACCAGATCTTGGACAAGTGGTTGAATGTCCAGGTCCCATTGGCCAAAGCAACGTCGACCAAGGTGCCGAGGTACACGTAAAAGTAGTACAACACCGACCAGTACGCCAATTTGGCGAGCTCAAAAACGTCGCGAACCCTGGGCCTAAACCGTTTAATGTCGGCGGTGCTGCTAAACTTTAGCTTGGCAAACATGTCCTCTTGCAAGATGGGGTAGTGCGTGTATGCAACAATGGGTACCTTCAACACAAAGGACACCACCAAGTAGCTCGCGGGTAACCCCATGGTATCGACCCACACGTCGGGACTCAACTCAAACATGGCTTCCAACGTCAAGAGTATTGTCCCCAAAAGCTGTCCAATGAGGGTGAAATGCTTCCAGTAGCTGCCATCAATGAGGTTATTGAATCGGCGCAAGTAAACAAACACCACCCGCGACTCGTCAATGGCAATCAGAAACTTGTTCCTTGCTTTCTGGAGAATCTGCAGTGGTGCCGCGTCGGTATTGGTGGTGTACACCACCACAATGTTCTTGTCGTTGGCAAGCAACGTACCCTTGACAGCCTGCCATAGAACCCGTTCGCCGCCACCTCCGTTGTTTGCATAGGGGTGAAAAAAACCATACAATATACGCCTATTGGGGTCGTTGATTTCTCTTCGCCTCATTTCATTGACAAAGCCGTCACTATTTGCCGCGTCTTTCTCAAAGAGTTTTAGTTTGTTGTTGGTGAAATTCGTATAGAACGATGGCTTTTGGCTGGCCAAGACCAACCGCCTTCTATAGCTCGATCTCTTGCCTCCCACCTTGAGGTAGATTGGTTTGGGGTAGTTGGCCACATCGAGGATCTTTTGTTTCCAGTGCTGGGAGGGCACAAGCAAGTAGTGCGGGAGCACCACATTGATCAACTGGTGGAGTAGGTAGATGATAAGCACAATGCCTAGTATCAAGTACATGGTAGGCGTGGTGTCAAAGGATAGAGGTTAGGTGGTGAAGTTTTTCCTGGCAGAGTGGCCCGCATTTGGCCGACGATGGTCGCGCGCGCGGGTGTGGGCGCGGGAGCCGAGTTACTCTCCGGGCCAGGCACGGAAAAGTGTGAGAGAACGAATGCGCGCCCGCGCCAGCACGGGCATTGGGCCTTGGGCCTTTTGGCCTTGGACACTCTGGCCCAGAGTTGAGGCGAGGCGTGGGGCGGGGCGAGGTCCAATGAAGAAATACTTTGAGCGGTAGCGGCATACCAAAAGAGGAGGCTTTCGGACGAGATACAAGTTGTTAAGTCGGGTTATCTACTCCCGCTATCGCTTCCACTTGCCCCCCCCTTTTCACCCGTCTCTCTCCTTCCCGCTCTTCAGGGGGAGGAGGAAAGAATGGCCTGGTTCTTGCTGTCCCTCGCCAAGTTACAATTTTGTCAATGGCAATTTATCCCAAAGCGGAAGAATGGCAAGGTTGAGAACGACAAAAAAAAAAATTTCCACTCCTGCGAGAGACGCGCGCAGACGAGAAAGTAATATCCCCTTTCCACCCTCCTTTCGGGCGCCATCGATATCAGGAACCACTCTGATTGCTGTTCTTCCCTTTCTCCCTTGGCTTTTCCTTTCCTCCTTGCTTCCAAAAGGTTTCGAATCCACATTCACCACCAACCAAGCTGCTTTGGCCACTACTTTGAACACCACACGCCACGCGAAAACACCTCCTCCCAACCCCCTCGAGACATTCGC